>JAGFNQ010005642.1:0-100791 GCA_024364735.1 Boesenbergia rotunda
TTTGGTTACCCTACCCACTGGTTTTTGATTATGCTATTTTTCAACCGCCAGTGCATGCTGGAAGGCCTCTGAAATTGTTCACAATGAATGGAGGTTGAGGACATCTTGCAAGGCTTGGCGTAATCCCCCTAAGAATCATGCCACCTTCCACTCCTCCATCTTGAACAAGCCATTTTGTATAACTAACCGATAATAATTCATTCATATACTCGTCGACCGATCTCTCATCCTATCTTAAAGAGTAAAGTCGCTAAAATAGAGTCTGGGTGTAGTAGAAAGGGAGGAAGTGCCCCTCATCTTCTTCTTTATGTTCTCTATGTCAGTTGTCACACTCCGAGGGTATACTTGTTCGACAAAATGGACGGTACCTCCTTGTGACAATGTAAGAAATAACTAGTTCCAAACCAACTAAAATTTACACAACCACCATATGCGATATAAAATCCCTAAACTCACAAAATAGATCCGTATATTATGCTTGTACATGAGATCAAATTAAACTACACAAGATAACATTTATACATTATAAACAAAACCTCAATGATTCGACGAGGGAAAGAAAACGATAGACAACAATAGTGGAATAGAAATTAAAAATAACTCCAAAAGAAGAATCCAACTCGAGTGAGATTGGCAGCCAAGACCTCTGAGCAGCAAACATATCCTCTACCTGCTAACCTGGAAGGTCAAAGAAAAACAAGGGATAGTAAGTACAAAATACTCAATAGGTATAAGAAGATAGTGTTGTAAGATGTGTATACTGAAAGACATGACTTTTATTATATGAACATCTTTATTATGAAAAGAGAATCACACTACACTAGGTGTTTGTTTATAATAGTTCATACACGAAGTCCCATTGCTTTGCATTGTAGATAACATGGTGTGTGGTGTCACACGGAAGATCATGTTATCAGTTCCTTAGCATAAATAGAGGCTCACAACCTAGATGAAATTGGACAACCCATCGGGATAGTTGTAGTGTAGTTAGGTGTGGTTGGTCTTGACCAAAGGACTACACTAGTATGCTATGAGTACATTGAGCAGGACCGAAACCCAAGGTTATCCGATTTCTACTGACTAGATAATTGGATAAGACCTCAATTGATATTATGGAGGACGATCACTTAATCTCGAAATAATATTGGGCATATATTATTAATTACTATTTCTTTGATTTACCAATGGGCGAGATCTATTCTGTTAGATCGATAGACCCGGTAAGTTAGAAAATAATATTAATAATATGATGTGCCGATGATTATTGACGGAATCCGTGTCCTGGTGAGTCAGAATGATGATGCCCCCTTGATGAGCTCAAAAGGTTCATCGTGCCAAACCCTGCAGGTGGATTTGATCCGGCACGTTGATAAGGTTGAGTGATACTAATCAAGAATCCAGAAGTTAATTAATTTAAATTGTCAGTAATTTAATTAATTAATGGGCATGCGCGATCTTAAACACGAGGGGATGGATGACTCGTAATATGTGGAGCCCATATGAAAATATGGGGGTTGGTGACGTAAGTTCAATTAAGATCCTTTAGTGGAATGGATCTTAATTAATGGATCGGGTTTGGATCCATTAGCGGACCAAGAACCAACTCCTCCTCTTGGTCCCTGCCTTAGCCCTATAAATACCCTATGAGATCAAGAAACCAAGGAATTAATCAATCCAAGAGCCAAGACCAAAAACCCTCTCCTCTCCCTCTCTCTCCTAGGTCTTGGCGGCGCAACAAAGAAGAAGAGGAAGAGTTCCCCGGTTCTTCTTCCCTCCTCCACCAAACTCCGGCTGAGGCTTACAGAAGCAAGGTAGAGGAGTCCTCTACCTTGTGTGGTGCTCAGGGAGGTCGAGGGAGGCATCGGCGGCCGGCTGCAGGCGGCGCAACCAAGGGTTGTACCGGCGCCGCAAGGAAGAGGGAGAAGAGGTTGCGGGTGGTGTTGGGGCTAGGAAGAAGGTAGTTTCTCTTCTTCTTCATCTTCTTCACCTTCCTCTCTAGGTCTGATGCTGGTCGGAGGGCTTGGAGCTGGCTCCGGCGGTTGGCGGCACAAGGGAAGAGGAAGGGGGTGGCTGGCGGCGCAAACCCTAGGAGCTAGGGTTTTGGCCGGTTGGAGAAGTGGATTGATTGGAGCTCTTGGTGATCTCGGATCACGGTAGATCGTTGCCCACACGACGTCCGCGAAGGGAGGGACATAAGGTAGAAGACCGCGAGGTGATCGGAAAGGTATAACTTTCCAAAAGCTCCTTTATATTTCCTTGTGTCTTTTATGTGCCATATTTACATGTCTTGTCATTTTATGTTTAAGAATTTATTGTTTTGCTTGCAAAATATGTTTAATAAATTCTTAACTGGACCCCGACCATAAACACAAAAGCCGGCGATCAACTCGTCGCCTTTTCCACGGTCGAACGGTCGAGCAAATTGCAAGGCCAATTTTGGTAATTGGCTAAGTTACAATTTGAATCGTTCTATACGGCACGAGACGGTTGATGGGAGACGACTCTTCATTCGGATTAAATTTTTAATCCATAGGCATGGAGAGGTCTCTCGGATCGATTAGGTATTTGCTATGGAAACCCGCCAAGCCATACCCAACAAGTGCATGATAAATACTAAGTGTAAGGAGATCAAAAGGGAGCTGTCTCAGGTAAAATACTTACTACAAACGTAAGAGAATTAATATAACAACTGCTAATAAAAGCATAAATAGTAACATAATCCTCCACTAATCTACTCAACTTGGTATAACCAATAATTGACAGTATATAGAGTACATCCAAAACCTGCATCAACCAATACATAAACAACATATAACAATTCCTGATTGCATGCGAATTCACTATGACAGATGATCTCATGGGCAGATGAGATATATATATAGTTATCTAGCTATGGACTGCATGCAAACTCGTTACCATGGATGCCTCATAGATAGTCGTGTCATTCAAGCATACAATCCAACATCAACAAGTAAGCAGTAACAATCCATTCAAGGATAATTTTCTATAAGCTACACTACGGTCTAACCTCACTAATGTATAGGCACGAGCCTAAATAATCAATACGGGTCTAGTAGGATACTCGATATCTTACATTATGATACGATCATTCTAACAAATAGATATAAGCTCAAACCACCTGCTAGGGGTCTAGTAGAATATTTAAAATCTTACACTATGGTATGGTAATATCATACGTATGTAAACAATCCAAGAATGAAGAATAATGAGACTGCATAGATCTCAATATAGGCTAAAATAAGAACAAGCAAGTAAGTATCAAATGCAAGGAGCAATCAGAGTAGAGTTAAGGTAAACAAGTAAATGTTACCTAATCAACATAAATAAAAATCATGCACTAAGATCAAAATCTAAAGATGTCAAGCAAGAACTACCTACCTTTCAACATACAATGTCCCTTGATGTCCTCAAAATCAAAGAGGACATCTCTAGCTCAAATATACATGTAAGGTATACCAAGAATTATCTCATTAATCAACCTAGTTATTAATTAATCATCTCTTAATCTATTTAATAATTCAATTAATCCAATAATCAATTAATTTTAGATTAAACGAATTAAACTTACCTGAAAACCCCGAGCTCTCCTCGGGGGGTGGAGCCCTCGCACTAACCGACCTCAGACACTGACCCCCCTCGGGGTACGGATAAGTACCCCCGCTAGAAAAGGTCTTCACGACCCCTGAATATCGCAACGGGAAGAAGTCGATAACGGCGCAGATCGTTTCAAAGGATATCCCGTACTCACCGAAAGTAGGGGAAAACGTGGCTTAAATACCGGAGACGTGGCACTGATCAGGAGGGGACGGCTAGCCTGCCGCCATCGGTATAAATGGTAGTCTCACCCCTCCGGTAAGTGGGGTGACGCTCTCTCATTCTACATACTGTCTTTCTTTCTCACTGCCACTACTCTTCGGACGACCTACTAACTTAAGCGTCGGAGTGGACTCCACCGGACCCCTGCCAGCATGTCCCCTAACGCTTGTGTTAACTTCGCAGGACCCCGAGTTCCTCCCTGGTGCAACAACTTCCACGCTGGTAGAATCTCGGTGACTGGCCATCGTCGACGACTCCTTCCGGAACAAATTTGGCACCGTCTGTGGGAAACTAACAAAGCACCTGAAGGAGCACCGATGGTGGAATTGGAGGAACAACCCAGTGCTCGGGCGGAGGAGGACTTCAATCTTCAAAAGGTCTGGCCGGAGGACCTCGCCCATCCGCGAGAAGATGAAGGACCTAAGCAGGAACGAAGGGATGTTAAGAGTGAGGAGGTACAGATCCATCCTCAACTCGGAGGGGGAAGCACGTGCATCGCCCTTGACCTCACACCCGAATTAAGAAGCCACCTCGTCGAGTGCCTGCGGAACCATAAACATGTGTTCGCTTGGGCTGCTGAAGAGATTAAAGGGGTTCCACCGGCATTGGCCATGTATCACCTACATGTTACGCCGGAAGCCCGTCCCGTGAAGCAAAGGCGGAGGCATTTCTCCCCTGAGCAGGATAAGACTATTCGAGATGAAGTTCAGAAGCTGTTAAAAGCTGGCCAATGTGGTCCTCGTCCCCAAGCCTGGGGCAAATGGCGAGTCTGCATCGACTTCCGGGACTTAAACAAAGCCTGCCCGAAAGACTGCTACCCCTGCCTCGGATAGATCGGTTGATGGACTCTACAGCTGGCTGTGAGTTCATCTCAATGTTAGATGCTTACTAGGGCTACCACCAAGTCCCACTCGCCCCCCGAGGACCAGGAGAAGGTTAGTTTTGTGACTGCTGAAGCACGTACTGCTACAATGTCATGTCCTTCGGCTTGCGCAATGTGGGCGCCACATACCAGCGAATGATGGACAAAGTCTTCAGGCACCAGATCAGGCGGATCATCCAGGTGTATGTGGACGACATCCTGGTCAAGACTGACAAGGGGATGACATGATAGCGTTCGTCACCCTGAGAGGCAACAGGTTGAAAATAAACCCAGCTAAATGTTTGTTTGGGGTAAAAAGTGACAGGTTCCTAGGGTACATGGTGACAGAGAGGGAGATTGAAGCCAATGCGGAGAAGGTAAAAGCCATTCTGGATATGCCACCCAACGGAACTTCAAGGAAGTACAACGGCTGAATGGGAGGATCACGACATTATCCCGATTCATCTCCAAATCCGCAGACAAAGCCCTCCCCTTCTTCAAAATTCTGAGGAAGGCCGTTAAGTTCGAGTGGGATGACCAGTGTGAGAAGGCCTTTGCGGAGTTGAAGACCTATCTGGCAGACCTCTCGACCCTACACAAGCCCGTGGAGGGGAGACTTTATTTGTCTACTTATCGGCAACCGAGCAAGCGGTAGGATCGGCGCTCGTCCGAGAACAAGATCGGATACAATACCCCATCTATTTCTTCGGACACCTGCTAAAGGACGCCGAAATGCGGTACACCATGATGGAAAAACTGGCCTACGCCTTGGTCCTGATGGCCCGAAGGTTACGGCCGTACTTCTTAGCGCATCCCATTGTGGTCCTCACCAATAGCCCGCTCGCCCGAGTCCTCACTAACCCCGAGGCATTGGTCAGGCTGATAAAATGGATGACTGAGTTAAGAGAATACGACATTGAGTATCAGCCTCGAGCCGCCATCAAAGCGTAGGCCCTCTCTAACTTCATGCTGGAGACCGTCCCGGAGGCAGAGGCCGAAGGTATGTGGAAGGTCTATGTAGATGGATCCTCCAACAGCCAGCACAGCGGAGTGGGACTGCTATTGATTTCCCCTAGGGCAGACATGTTACATCTGTCTATCCGACTTCACTTCAAAGCTACCAACAACAAGGCCGAGCATGAGGCGATCCTAGCGGGATTACAAACAGCCCGACACATGGGAGCCCGTTGAATCATGGTCTACTCAGACTCTCAATTGGTGGCTCAGCAAATAGCGGGTAGCTTCGAAGTCAGGTGCGAGCGGCTGCAGAAGTATGTAGCCCTCTATGAGCAACTAAAAGCCACCTTCTCGGAGGTCATTCTGCAGAAGATCTCCTGGTCAGATAATGTGCGGGCCAACGAGTTGGCCAAGTTGGCCAGTTCCATATCCACCTGGTAGCTGGTGGAGCCTAGTGTGGCAGAAATAATGGTAGCCCAAGTTGGAGGAGAGGCCAGAAAGGTCAGACTCGCAGATTGGAGGGATCCCTACATAGCATTCCTCCGGGATGGATCCCTTCCGAGAGCCAAGAGAGCCGGTTGTTTCGCTGGCGGGTGGACAGGTTCACACTGGTCGGGGATCAACTATACAGGAAAGCCTACGCCCGACCCCTCCTAAAATGCGTTGGGCCGGAGGAGGCTGGCTACGTAATGAGGGAGGTACATGAGGGCATCTGTGGGAGCCACATCGGAGGAAGGTCCCTGTCTCGAAAGATCCTTTTGGCGGGATACTTTTGGCCCACCTTGCAGGCCGACTCGCTCAAATTTGTGGCCAGATGCAAGGCTTGTCAGAGGCATCAACACGTGTCTCATCGCCCGGTAGAGACCTTGCGAGTTTCTACAGTATCATACCCGTTCGATCAGTAGGGAATGAACATTGTGGGCCCCTTCCCCATCGGGCCCCAGCAGAAGAAATTCCTGCTGGTCCTCGTTGATTACTTCTCCAACTGGGTGGAAGCCAAACCTCTGGCTAACATCATAGAGGGGGCGGTAATGAAAGTCCTATGGAGAGATATTGTCTGCAGATATGACATTCCTTATAAGCTGGTATCGGACAATAGGAGACAATTCTCCCGATGCAGACTGAAGGAGTGGTGTGAAGGATTGGGCATCCGGCAAGCCTTCACCTCCGTCGCATACCCACAAAGCAATGGACAAGCTGAAGTAGTTAATCGGGAAATTCTACGAGGGCTCAAGATAAAGCTAAACCATGTCGGAGGCAGCTGGGTCGAAGAACTTCTCAGCATCCTGTGGTCCTACCGGACTACCCTGAAAGAAGAAACGAGCGAGAGCCCTTTCTAGTTGGTCTATGGCGTTGAAGCCGTCATCCCGGTGGAAGTAGGGGAAGAGTCCACACGACGACAACATTATCGTAAGGAAGATAACGACCAGGAGTGTTTAATTGATCTGAACCTGATCTCGGAGGTACGAGATAAAGCTGTAGCAAGGTTGGAGGCCTATAGAAGAAGGATGCAGCTAGCCTACAACTGCCGAATGATCGTTCACAGCTTCGAGGTAGGCGATCAAGTATGGAAGAGAATAAAACCGATAGGTGACCCTAGGAAGTTGGAGCCGTAGTGGGACAACCCCTACGTCATCATCAAAAAACTCACAGGAGGCAGATACTATTTGGAAGACAATAGAGGCAAATGATTGGAAAGGCCCTGCAATGCTAACCATCTCCGCCCCTACTGTACTCGGTGAGTTGTCACGTACGGCATTTCCTTTGATGTATTTTTCACTTCTTCACTGCCTTGCAGTATAATCAACAATGGGTGTGAACGACATATCAATCCGAAAATGCTAGGTCTCCGTTTCTGATTAAACCCTACAGTCTCTCGGCGTGTAGGCTTGGCCTCGGAGTTGCACACGCCCGGTCAAGAGCTAATTAAACCCTATAGCCTCTCGGTGTGTATGCTTGGCCTCGGAGCTGTGCATGCCTGGCCAAGAGCTGATTAAACCCTACAGCCACTCGGTATGTAGCCTTGGCCTCGGAGCTGTACACGCTCGGCCAAGAGCTGATTAAACCCAACAACCTTTCGGTGTGTAGGCTTGGCCTCGAAGTTGTGCACGCCCGGCCAAGAGCTAATTAAACCCTACAACCTCTCGGTGTGTAGGCATGGCCTCGGAGCTGTACACGCCCGGCCAAGAGCTGATTAAACCCTACAATCTTTCGGTGTATAGGCTTGGCCTCAGAGCTGTACACTTACGGCCAAGAGCTGATTAAACCCTACATCCTCTCGGTGTGTAGAATTGGCCTCAGAGATATACACGCCCGGCCAAGAGCTGATTAAACCCTACAACCCCTCGGTGTGTAGGCTTGGCCTCGGAGCTGTACACGCCCGACCAAGAGCTGATTAAACCCTACGACCTCTCAGTGTAAAGGCTTGGCCTCAGAGTTGTGCACGCCCGACCAAGAGCTGATTAAACCCAACAACCTCTCGGTGTGTAGGTTTGGCCTCAGAGCTGTACACGCCCAGCCAATAGCTGATTAAACCCTACAGCCTCTCGGTGTGTAGGCTTGGCCTCAGAGCTGTGAACACCCGACCAAGAGCTGATTAAACCCTACAACCACTCAGTGTGTAGGCTTGGCCTCGGAGCTGTACACGCCGGCCAAGAGCTGATTAAACCCTATAACGTCTCGGTGTGTAGGCTTGGCCTCGGAGCTGTACACGTCCGGCCAAGAGTTGATTAAACCCTACAGCCTCTCGGTGAGTTGGCTTGGCCTCAGAGCTATACACGCCCGACCATGAGCTGATTAAACCCTACAGCCTCTTGGTGTGTAGGCTTGGCCTCGAAGCTGTGCACGCCCCGCCAAGAGCTGATTAAACCCTACAGCCTCTCGGTGTGTAGGCTTCGCCTCAGAGCTGTACACGCCCGGCTAAGAGTTGATTAAACCCTACAGCCTCTCGGTGTGTAGACTTAGCCACGGAACTATACACGCCCGGTCAAGAGCTGATTAAACCCTACAGCCCCTCGGTGTGTAGGCTTGGACTCAGAGCTGTACACGCTCGGCCAAGAGCTGATTAAACCCTACAACCTCTAGGTGTGTAGGCTTGGCCTCGGAGCTGTACACGCCCGACCAAGAGTAGATTAAACCCTACAGCCTCTCGGTGAGTTGGCTTGGCCTCGAAGTTATACACGCCCGACCAAGAGCTGATTAAACCCTATAGCCTCTCGGTGTGTAGGCTTGGCCTCGAAGCTGTGTACGCCCCGCCAAGAGCTGATTAAACCCTACAGCCTCTCGGTGTGTAGGCTTCGCCTCAGAGCTGTACACACCCGGCCAAGAGTTGATTAAACCCTACAGCCTCTCGGTGTGTAGGCTTAGCCACGGAACTATACATACCCGGCCAAGAGCTGATTAAACCCTACAGCCCCTCGGTGTGTAGACTTGGCCTCGGAGCTGAACATGCCCGACCAAGAGCTAATTAAACCCTACAGCCCCTCGGTGTGTAGGCTTGCCCTCGGAGCTGTACACGCCCGGCCAAGAGCTGATTAAACCTTACAGCCTCTTGGTGTGTAGGCTTGGCCTCGGAGCTGTACACGCCCGGCCAAGAGCTAATTAAACCCTACAGCCTCTCGGTGTGTAGACTTGGCCTTAGAGCTGTGAACACCCGACCAAGAGCTGATTAAACCCTACAACCACTCGGTGTGTAGGCTTGGCCTTGGAGCTGTACATGCCCGTCCAAGAGCTGATTAAACCCTACAATGTCTCGGTGTGTAGGCTTGGCCTCGGAGCTGTACACGTCCGGCCAAGAGCTGATTAAACCCTACAACCTCTCGGTGTGTAGGCTTGGCCTCGGAGCGGTACACACCCGGCCAAGAGCTGATTAAATCCTACAACCTCTAGAGGTGTAGGCTTGGCCTCGGAGCTGTACACGCCCGACCAAGAGTTGATTAAACCCTACAGCCTCTCGGTGAGTTGGCTTGGCCTCGGAGCTATACACGCCCGACCAAGAGCTGATTAAACCCTACAGCCTCTCGGTGTGTAGGCTTGGCCTCGAAGCTGTGCACGCCCCACCAAGAGCTGATTAAACCCTACAGCCTCTCGGTGTGTAGGCTTCGCTTCGGAGCTATACATGCCCTGCCAAGAGCTGATTAAACTCTACAACCTGTCGGTGTGTAGGCTTGACCTCGGAACTATACATGCCCGGCCAAGAGCTGATTAAACCCTACATCCCCTCGGTGTGTAGGCTTGGCCTCGGAGCTGTACATGCCTGACCAAGAGCTAATTAAACCCTACAGCCCCTCGGTGTGTAGGCTTGCCCTCAGAGCTATACACGCCCGGCCAAGAGCTGATTAAACCCTACAGCCTCTTGGTGTGTATGCTTGGCCTCGGAGCTATACACGCCCGGCCAAGAGCTGATTAAACCCTACAGCCTCTCGGTGTGTAGGCTTGGCCTCAGAGCTATACACGCCCGACCAAGAGCTGATTAAACCCTATAGCCTCTCGGCGTGTAGGCCTGTCCTTGGAGCTGTACAAACCCAGACCGAAACCAGACATTTTTAGGAAAACAAGAAAACACTCCAAAAATAAGAAGTTCAACGTCAAAGCAAGCAAACATTTGTCCTAGGAAAGAGAGCTTAATAAGAAGAGGCTACAGCGGCCAAGGGAGGATTAGGGGAGGCTAGGCACATAATAGGGAGTGTCCTATAAAGTCATCTCTCTGGGGGAAGATCGTCCTAGACACGCTGAATAGTTATCGCGCGCAAGTCGAAGTCGGGTTTCAATAGCTGGTCCTTCTCCAGCTGCTTGATAGAGCCATAGAAGCCCTGTTTGAGGCACTTAAACGCTTGTGCAGCTACTAGCTCGACATACTCCTCCGATTCCATGATTTGGCCTTGTACGCCACCTCAACCTGGGATACTTGAATTATAAGATCCCCCTGTTGCTGTTGTGCCTTGGCTTCAGCATCCGCACTGGAAAGTTTTAGTGCCTCCACCTCCCGAAGTAGGCGCGCTTGAACCTCTTGTGCTTCCTGGAGCTTTTGGGAAGCAGCAGCAGCTTGCGCTTTAGCTTGGATTACTTGATCCGAGAGATCGGCTGCATAAGAGCTCAACAGTTCCAAGTCGTGTTCTCGTAAAACCATCAAGCGCTCCTGTTCTGCGCTCCGGTCCTCCAGGATCTTCTTAGTAGACTCCAGGAGGTCGACTTGATCAGCTAGCTCTCCCGCGCGAGCCTGGAGTTGCTCTCGCTCTTGCGAGAGCTTCTGCAGTTCCTCTTCCAGTGCCTGGTTCTTCTCGGATCCCAGGCGTTCCCGAAGTTTGTACCCATGTAGGGTGTCCTCGGCGATGCCTCTGCAGTGACCCCCTTTATGCGGATGGACTGAGAGCTGGCGGGCGTTTTCTTCGTTGCTTGGGGAGCCTTCCAGTAAGAGCGGGGCAACCCCGTGGACACCTCCTTGCCGCGAGGAATGGCTGGAAGGTCGGCCGTAGGGGTTGTGGCATCGGCAACGGGAAGAGACGTAGCAATGACAAGGGAGGGAGATCCTGCCCCGCCGTGCGAAGATGGGGAAGCCGCATCCTCAGAGGCAGTCGAGTGCAAGCCTTTCTTCAATCGTTTCAGAGGGCGATCCCGTTGGGACCGTCGCTCTCGGCGCTTCTTTTCAGGCACATGCATGGCGGAAGGCACATTAGACGGAGAAGATGTCTCTTTTTCCTGTGAAGCCTCTGCAATGGTGGTAGGTGGCCCCCCTTTAGAGATCAGGGGTGACTCCAAGACGTCACTGCTTTGGTGGACCTTCGGCACTGCTGGACTTGTCGACAGTTCTCCCTCCACCTCGCCACCCCCGGAGGGGATTCCTACGGGGGTCGAAGATACCGACCCTGGGATCAGTGCCTGTTCATTAGCCTGGTCCCACTTTAGGAGCTTATTCATCACAAGAGGAAACATAATGTCGCCTACAGGATAAAAGGCAGGAGGACATCAGCAAACATTAACCAAGCATGGTGCCAGGTGTAAGGCAACTTACGAAGGTTGGAGCTGAGGGGGGTAATCTTCGGACTAATCTCAGCCCGATAAAGGAGCTCCTCACACTGAACCAACTGGAGCCCATGGAATTCCATCCCAGCCAGGATACTCTTAGCCCTCTGATATCCCGCGTCCTGTTGAAAATCACCCAGGTCTAGGGTAAAAAACCTCACCGGTGGTTATCGGCAGTTGACCCGCGGTAGGGACCCTTACCTCCCAATCTACCGGAATGCCATATTTTTGACAGGCAGCCTAGAGCGATTCCAACTTAACCTTGGAGGAGATGGTCTCATACCACTCGGGATGAAATCCCAATTCTCTCAATGAGCACTCATCAGTGCTTGAAGACTTCTTTGTCTTCTCCATCGGGCCCAAGGGGAAGAAATGAGGGAGGGACAGAACAGAGAAGGAAGTACTCCCATCGGAAGAACGCGGTAATGAGAAGGACAAGTAAGGAAGGAGGACTCTGGATGGCAACTAGGGTAGGACTACCGCAGGGCGCCGTTGCACCCACTTTTATAGGGACATGACACTTCCCCCGAAGCAATAGAAGGCCAGCATATGGAGGATATTAACAGGCTATCTAGGGGATCGGCTAGCCTTCAATTGTCGTCGCTTCGTATGGTCCGCAGTACGGCGCAAAGCGAGGAAAAAGACACGTGGCGCTGTTGCATGCGCTCGGCAATTGCGTCACCTTGGCTGCCGCAAAGCTCGCAAGGGTATGAGACATATTCAAAAAATCATCCAAAGTCAAGAGACATGCGGGATATGTTCGAAAGTCCGGTCGAAACTTAAAGAAAGAGAAAAAGGACAGGGCCCAACTTCTCCATCACTACCACAGTCCGATCAATCAGCCACACTTCCTTTGATCAGAATTGAAGAAAGGGACTTGTGATAGGGTTGAATGAGCCATGGCCAGGACGAAGGATGAAGAAGTTGCCCGACACAACTACAGTAGGATGAGACAACCCTCCCGGGAATCCCCGAGGACGATGCGCCCGGGAAGTGCAGCTGGAGATCCCTCTCGGGAGCACCTCGGGAGGATAGGGCCCGAGAGCACCTCGGGTGCTGTGGCACCTGAAAACCCCGAGCTCTCCTCGAGGGGTGGAGCCCTCGCACTAATCGACCTCAGACACTGACCCCCCTCGGGGTACGGATAAGTACCCCCGCTAGAAAAGGTCTTCACGACCCCTGAATATCGCAATGGGCAGAAGCCGATAACGACGCAGATCATTTCAAAGGATATCCCACACTCACTGAAAGTAGGGGGAAACGTGTCTTAAATACCGGAGATGTGGCACTGATCAGGAAGGGACGGCTAGCCTGCCACCATCGGTATAAAAGATAGTCTCACTCCTCTGGTATGGGGGGTGACGCTCTCTCATTCTACATAATGTCTTTCTTTCTCACTACCACTAATCTTCGGACGACCTACTAACTTGAGCGTCGGAGTGGACTCCGCCGGACCCCTACCGGCGTGTCCCCTAACGCTTGTGTTAACTTCCCAGGACCCCAAGTTCCTCCCTGGCGCAACAACTTCCACACGGGCAGAACCTCGGTGACTGGCCATCGTCGACGACTTCTTCCGAAACTATATATATATATATATATATGTATGAGTTTATTACATAGTTATTTGGGATTTATCCTATTTGTCTCATGAGCGCCACATCTTATCCCACCACGCCAATATTCGCCCCTTGAGATGGATGGAAATCAACTTCACTTTTATCTAATCCAAAGATTGCTTATAGTCAAAGATCCGCTTCACTTTATTGATCCAATCAACGAAGTTTGTTTTTGTAACTAACCAAAATATTCGGGCAGATCAATCCGAAAATCGAGGTCTCCATAAGGCTCCTCCCAACCATGGCATTCTTGTTGTCTAGTTCACTTGTGATATGAGTTCTCTAAAGTAGACTCAGATCCATGATCTGAGATCTCACAGTCTTCGAGATCTCTCACCACTAGATGCTGGGTTTAATTTGCAACTTGTCTTTATAAATCCTCAATCTCGTCTTGGATACTACGACCATGGTGCGAGAGTTCCTCCGCCAGAACCTGCTTAACACGAACACGATCATGACCACGATGACCTTCCATTGGATATAATGCTCAGCTTCCTCAAATCGGAACATGTTAGCTCTTATACCAACTAACACCAAACAGTATAGCAATTATCCTCTAGGCTAACGAGAGGAGATATTGGAGGAGAAGACAAGAAGATAAAATCATCATCTTCCATATTTTTCAAAAAAAAAAGAAAATTTTGTTTAATAATCGAGAATTATTCATCAAACAATTAAATAAATATTTATATAGATTCTAAATCCTAAAATCCAAATAAAGGAAAGAAATCCTAACTTATAGACTTCAATTCCTAACTTGTAAAAAAAGGAAAGAGATTATAATAAAAAAGCAAAATTTTTTAATAGACTCATAATCTTAAAAATTTTAAACAGACTCAAAATCTAAAAATAAAAAAATAAAAATTATCAAAAATAGTCTAAGGACTAAAAAAACCAAAAATTATAAACAAATAATTTCCTAAAATTAATAAAAAGAATCGAATGAATCCTCCTACATCAATAATCAACCACGAATGTGTAATTTTGCCCTTAAATCATGGATCTTCTTAGTACATATAGCTCTAAACAAAATAATATGAAATATACCCTGAAATGAAAATATACCTTGTAATCCTTGATTCTTTGTAAAGGATATCACGAACAAATAAGAGTTTTACATGTGACTCCTCTAGCGGAATTTACGCGCACTAGATCACTAACTAGATATGATTCGTTAGGTGCTGGCCTCTTAGATCGACAAAACCTCTCGAAAGCACTATGGATCTGAAGGAGAAGTGGAGAGAGTTCGTCACAAGAAAACCAAGAAGAAGTTGTGAGAAGCAATCCCTCTTTCAAATCTTCCAAGGGTGGCTATTTATAACATCCAAAGAATATGAAGAGATATGACTCTTCACATTTTCCATTAATGCTCATAATTGTGACTCTTTATCTTCTTCATTAATCATCATAATTATGACTTTTTATTTTTTTCCATTAATGATCATAATTGTGACGGTTCAAATTCTCTCTTCTTTGGATCAACTAAATCCATATTTGATCTTGATTAGTTCTAACTTCCAATATTTCAGAATTAATTGATATTTCAATTAATTCTAATTTAGAAATAATAAATTGATTAATTTTAATATCCACTAAAATAATCAATTACAGTTACTGTTCATGTCTATGTGTTATATGTGGGACCCTCTAGGTTCTATACACAAGGCAGTATAGATTCATATATAGACTAAGGTAACGGTCTACTAATAGTTTTTAGCTACCCAACATGGTATAATATTAATTATAAACTGTAACGAGATTAGTACGAAAAACGACAACAAAAACAATAGAGAACACACCAGATTTACACGGAAAACCCTTGACGGGAAAAACCACGGGCAGAGGTGGAAAAATCACTATGAACAGTAGAATACAAAGTCGACAGCTCTGATAAAGTAAAGAGAAGTAGAGAGAAAAGAGAGGTAGAGAGAAAGAAAGAAGAAGTAACCAAATAACATTCTTGATTGATAAAACTTGTCCATGAGATACACAATTTATAAAGACCTTAGGATACTTAGTCAAATAAAAATTAATAACGAAACTATTAATTAACAGATTTATAAAGAATCTGTTAATTAACATATTAATAAGAAAATATCTAATAATAAATTAATGGATCAAATTGAATTCGGGTCACCAAATTCTAACAATCTCCACCTTGAGGCGAATTCCACAAATCTTCAAAAGAACATTCTCCACCTGTTCCACAAAAGCCCCACAGGCAAATCTCAGCATCTAGCACAAACCAAGTCCAAGCAATGCTTAAACTTGTCTATAGGGAGTACCTCACATCAATGTGTTTTGTCCTCTCATGAAACATCTGATCCTTCGTGAGGAAAATGACACTCTGACTATCACAAAAGAGTGTAGTAATCTGCAAGTCTTCGCTAAGCTCACTGAAGAGTCCTTTTAACCAAATAACTTCTTTACAAGCTTCTCGTAAGTGACCTTCTTTTATCAATGTCACCTTGTGATGACAACATCACCTATTACTATGGATCCCTGCAGAACATATAAACTGGCGGTTCTCCTTAGTCCCTTCATCACAACAAGAGACCCTTTACTAACCTTAGTTAGATCTTGTATGGTTGCTAGAGGGGGGGGGCGTGAATAGCACTTCTTCGATTTTCTTCTTCCTACGTTGTTAGTTGCGCAAGTGGAAATACAATAAAACAAAACTAACAACATAAACAATGCTAACACAAACCTATTTACTTGGTATCCACCCCTAAGGGTGACTAATCCAAGAATCCTTCGGTGGATCACTCCCCGGCTAACCTCCGGCTAGCCCTTGTCGCTCCTTGTGGGTGGAGAAACCTTGCCATAGCACTTCGACAATACCTGAGCACCACTTTACCCAAGCAGATTTTGCTAAGCACCCCAGCCTAAACCGAGTTCTCTTTAAATAGAACTCGGGCTGGAAACCCTCGCTGGCAGTCGACTGCTCCCAGGGCAGTCGACTGCCCCCACTCAAATTCGACCATTGACAACCCCAACGTTTGAATTTTGCTACACACCAGTCGACTGCTCCCATAGCAGTCGACTGGTCTAGGGCCAAACACACTATGAGTTTTGGCAGTCGATTGGACAATCCCCAGTCGACTGCCCAACTTACATCAGCACTCCTACTCACTCCGTTGACCCTCCTCCACGAGTGCCTTTAGGTCCACTCCCTTGGCTTGTCCGTTGAAGTCTTCTTTCACCGGCTATCGTCCCTTGGATGCGCACGCAAGTCCTCAACTTGCCTCCATGCCACCCTTCACGTGTGCCCTTTGGAGTCCACTTCCCGACTTGCCTTGGAGTCCTCCTCCCTCGGCTCTTGTTCCTTGACTCAGCTGACTCTTCACCAGCAGCCTTGACTATTGCCTTCGCGCCCTCTTCATTTTCGGCCCTCGTCCCTCGGATGCACACAAGCCTCCATCTTGTCTGCATGCCATCCTTCACATATACCTTGAAGTCCGTGCCTCTCGGCTTATCATCCCTACTATACCAAGGTCCCTCGGGTACACACAAGCCTCCAGCTCTTCTCCATGCAACCCTTCACCGTACCGAAGCCGTCCAACCAAGTCAATATGTGTAAACCTGCAATCCTGCACACTTAATTACACATATTAATACACAAGGGAAAACCTAACTTAAACCCTTTGCCCAAACATCAAAACTCATGGTCACTCCGGACCACAGATTGCCTCAACAATCTCCCCCTTTTTGATGTTTGGCAATACATATAAGTTAGGAAAAACAAATAGTAATATATAGCAAAAACAATGCTAAACAAACAACTGGACTTACACTGCCATGACTCCATCTTGGACTTACACCGCCAATGCATATGTAATGCAAACAATGTATGGATCCTATCCCAAGGCATCTCACACCTAACTTCCCCAGTTAGGAATTTTCCCACACCTTACCCTCCAAGTTAGGACTTTTCACCAAAAATGGGCTTTTTAAAGCTTCTCCCAAGCTCCCCTTCATTGGACTTACAAATACTTTTTAAGAACCTCTCCCAGGTTCCCCTTACGCCAAGAATGGAGCAACCATGCTCCCCCTTTATCTTAGCTCCCCCTAAACCTAGGGTTTCCTGCGAATGTGTGTTTGGTTTCCTAAATTAAACCCAACACTTCTCCCCCTTTGCCTAACATCAAAAAGACTCCAACAATATCCCAATTATTGGATCTTTTAATCCCCAATGATCCTAAACATAGTGTACTATCCCCCCATACACTTGTTTTTCATCATTTGGACACAACGTAGCTGCTGGATACCTAATCCAGCTCTGATCAGTCGACTGCCCCCAGGGCAGTCGACTGATACTCTGAATATCAACTTTTCTAGCAAATTTCAAAAATGCGCTAGAAATTCCACAAATCTCCAAAAATTCCCAAATTTTGTAGAGAAGTTTGTGGTACCAATACCTACTTGGGAAAAATACATTTCACAGTGTATCTATCACCATTCCCATGTTTTACACAAAATTCAAAAATTTTCTATGAAAATTAAAGCAACTAGGAGGCAACCTCCCCCTTAACCTATGCCTTCTCCCAATTTTCAATTTATCTAGGTGAAGTTCTACCCAACTTAACACCCTAACACCAAGTTAAGTTATACCCCAACTTAACATCACAACCTTTCCTTTTGTCAAGTTACTCCTAACTCAACAACCCAAGTTTTCTACCCTAGACCCCTCTAGAAAATCCTAGAAAACCTGGAAAAATTTAAAAAACTTCGTTCGTATATTCTAGACTCAGAGCGTTAGTAGTACAGTGGAAAAGTAAAGACAAAAAAATAAACGCAATACAAAAGGACACGCGAGATTTATTTACTTGGTTTCCGACCCCCCTGGGTCAGTACATCCAAGGCCTATGCACTCGGCGTGAGTCCACTATTGGTCTCCTTTCCGGAATTTCTGGAGGCGGAGAAAACCCATCTTACAGTTGATTTACAAGCAAAAAGATAAATAAACTGAATTGCATAATGTAAATCAAAACAAAACAACTTATGTCGAAGCGTCAGCCGATCTGGACCTTCGAAGTGCCGCGCACTTCCTCCTGGAGCCTCCCGGTCGTAGAGCCTCATCTTTAGCGTGTTGTCGTTGATCAGAATGCTCAGAATTACTCTTAAAAGTATTGTTTGAAGCAGAGGGGTCGAAGCCCCTTATATAGGCTTCATATGGGCGCCTGATACGTTGGGGGCGCCCCTATAAACTTGGTCAAACCTTATCCCCACGCTGACCTCGCCGCAGCTGATAAAACCTCTGACCAGGGCACCCCAGACCTTCCAGGCACCTGAGTGAAGGCTTATCTATGTTTCGACCTCGAAACAGCAAATACAGCTTTCAACATGGGCGCCCGTATCATCCCGGGCGCCTAACTGGAAGCCAATTCTGCTTACTTCACGAAACTGTCATTTTCCTCTTTGGCTTGGGCACCCCCATCATACTGGGCACCTGGCTTCAAGGCTTTCAACCCAACACTGGGTTTTATCCTTTGATCTGGGCGCCCCCATCAATAGGGGCGCCTGGGTAGGCTGCTTTCCAGCCTCTCGCCTACTTTGTCTCTGGTTCTTGGTACCTGCAATATACACAAACACAAAGCAAATATACATACAATATTAGCCTTAAGGACTTGGTTCGGACTTCGGATTTCCATGAAACCCTAGGTCGAACCGACTCAAGTTCCCACCCCCGAGAACGCGCCTTTCACCTACTCCATTCAGGAGACGATTGCCACCTAGTCCTCCGGGTGGACTTTTGCTTAGCTTCCGATACTCCCGGATCTCGAGACGTCCGAACCCTGCCCCGTCTCTACTTCTGTCCTTAGTCATCGCTCAGCTAAGTTGCTCAATCCCTCGGACCAAGACTTCGTGCCCAAACCCTAAGTCCAGGACTTCGGTGCCCAACCCTCGGCCAGGTCTTCATGCCCAGTCCTCGACCAGGACTGCGGTGCCCAACCCTTGGCCAGGTCTTCTTGCCCAGACCTCGACCAGGGCTTCGTGCCCACCTTCCGAACAGGTCTTCGGTGCCCAACCCTTTGCCAGGACTTAGTGCCCAATCCTCGATCAGGACTGAGTGCCCACCTTCCGAGCAGGTCTTCGGTGCCCAGCCCTTTGCCAGAACTTAGTGCCCAATCCTCGATCAGGACTTATTGCCTAAGTTTACTAGGACTTTCTTCCACTTTGTTACTTCTCTCTTAACTCCCCTTTGTCTGTTCAATGTATCACTGACTTAAGTCTATTGTCAAACATTAAAACACTTAGAGGAGGACATCACTGATGCAACTTGCACCAACAATCTCCCCCTTTTTGATGTTTGACAATATCTTAAGTTAGATTGGCTGAAGGGATAATTACTATCCTTGGGATCAAAATAAAAATGATCTATGTTTTGAAAATATATTTTTGATCCTCTAGAAAAAATAAGGAAAAAGTTTCTAACTTTCACTCTCCCCCTTTTTGAAAAACATTTTGATTAATTGATCCTTTGGTAAGAGAGAGTTAAAAAATTATTTCTAACTTAAGGCGCATCTCTCCCCCTTTGTCATACATAAAAAAAAACCAAAAAAATACTTGCACCAACAATGGAGACCTTTGGTTCTTTTTGAAAATACTTAGTGTAATTTATGAAAGCATAGTATAAAACTAAGTACTTAAGTATTTTGAACTCAGAAAACTTAAACAATATTGCTTTTTTTTTGAGAAAAACTAGTACTTTTCGAGAATGCATAACTTTGAAAGAATACTATGCATAACTTAAACACTATTGTATTTTGGAAAATATAAGTATTTTTGAAAAATATTATGCATATTTTGCAAGTATTTTTCGAAAAATATTTGAGGTTTGAAAAATTAAGTACTTTTGAAAAATATATTAAATTTTTGAAAAATTAAATACTTTTTGAAAAAGATTAGGCTTTGAAAAATATAAGTACCTTTTGAAAACATATGCTAGTACATTTTGAAAAATGTGTGAACTTTTGAAGACACAATATTTTACTTGACTTGGTTTATCTTCCAGTCTGACACAATCCTAGGAAACCTTGTTGACTACAAGGACATTTTCCTAAGTATTCTGGAATTCTCCAATCCAAGTAAATATTATTTCAAAAATAATTTCATAAGCTACAAAAATTTTGAAAAATAGAATAATAGTATTTTGAAAGACTTACATTTTTAGCAAGATTTTGAAGATATGAAAACATGTTATTAAACAATTCTTTTAATTTGACCTCCCCCTAAACTTGACTCAGTCTTGGGAAGCTTGTTGACCACAAGTACTCTTCCTCTAAGTCTTTAGGGTTTAGTTCAGATCAAAGGAATTATCTAATAATTTTTCAAAATAAATAATTTAAAACTTGTCAGAAGTTTGACTCAGACTCCCCCTAAATCTGACACATCCTAGGAATCCTTTTAGATCATGAAGTGGACCTTCCTCTATGTCTTTAGGGTTTATCAAAATCAAATGAACACCAATTTTCAGGAAGATAGATTTTGAACCCACAATTTGGAAAGAAGATAATTTTAAAGTATAAGCCTTTTTGAAAACATATGTGATAGAAATTAAGGCGCAGTTTTTGAAAAGTCTTTTAAAAAAAAAAAATTTAAAGAGTGAAAACACTCCCCCTGTACCCAACATTGTTTGACTCTATCTAAGTGCCTTAAGGAACTTTAGTGTTGTCCTAAGAGGATTGTGTCTAATTGTGTGAGTCAAACAATTTTTTTTAAAAGGATATAATTTTTGAAAACATATCATATATAATCAATTAGACAAGCATAAATTCCATACAAACATTATTATGTTGAAGCATTATTTTGAAAATATATTTTTAGAAAAATATTCTAGCAATTTTGAAAAACAATTTTGAAACATGCTTATCAATTTATTGGTCCTTAACATCTCACCTATTCTAGATGTCTCAATACAGCAAGCATGGTTGCCTTATGAGTGCATTGTGAGATGCTTGAATCATTTTTCTTAATTTATTATTAAATCTAAGATTTAATTGAAGCTTGTGTTAGATTCAAATCTGACAATAGTAAAGTGAATTTGATTTTTAGTAATTGGCTTCCAGGTCTTGGTGAGGCACTAGGCCTTCTTTGGCCGTAACCTTATTGGATCATCAACTCTTTCCTTGACAAAGCCTTTTATAGAAAATTCATCTTCAAGTTACTTCTTGAGAGATTTTTGTCTAACTAGTTTGGGTCTTGGATCGGTAGTTTCGGCTAGTTCTGCCAAAATGGCTTCCCTAACGTACTATCATCTCACCTCCACCCAATACTAGGTTGATCAAGTTTCAATTATTCTTTTTTCCTATAGCAATTCTAAATTATGTATAAAAATTAAATATGAATGACATGTCATATATTTAAAAGAAATAGCAAATGCATGACATGACAATTATGCATGATTCAAACAAGTCCAAAGCATTTTAATTACATTTCTAAAGATGTATCAAATTCCTGATTTGATATATGTCGTATGAACTGGCGAATATGTCAACCCACTTTGACATATTTAATTTAATTTATCAAATTAATTGTTGCGGTTTGGGTAAAATTTTATTTTAATTCGAGTTTAAGTTATTTAAGATTTGTTGTATTCGAGTTAATTAAGAATTAATTGAAGTTGAATTAGTTAGAAATTAATTAAATTAAGATTTAATTGAATTAATTTATGTTTGAATTAATTAATATTTAATTGCATTAATTTAAGTTCAAATTAATTAAGATTTAATTAAATTAATTAAGTTTGAATTAATTTGAATTAATTTAAGTTAGATTTAATTAATTTGAATTTGAATTAAGTAAGATTTAATTAATTTGAATTTGAATTAAGTAAGATTTAATTAATTTGAATTTGAGTTAAGTAAGATTTAATTAATTTGAATTTGAATTAAGTAAGATTTAATTAATTTGAATTTGAATTAAGTAAGATTTAATTAATTTGAATTTGAATTAAGTAAAATTTAATTAAGATTTGAATAATTAAGGTTGAAATGATTAATTAATTGTTGTGGGTTTAAGTTCATCATTTTCATTATTTCGAAGATTTCTGCTTCATCCACTATTTCTTCTTTATCTATCTTTTCAAATTTTTCTAACAATTCGGATTTATTTGAACCTTTGTGAACTTTATTAATTATGGCCTTTATCTTAGATAGTTCCATATCCTCCTCATTCTCAAAATTACATCTTTTAGTATCCTCAAAGTAGGAGTAATTTGGGCCATTAGTTAATGTTTTGTAATAATTTTCAAGATTATCTATAATTAAGTTATTATCTAGGAGAATTTCATCTTTATTATCCTCAGAAATAATATTTTCAGAATTAACTATAATTAAGTTATTATCTAGGAGAATTTCATTTTCAAAATTATCCTCAGAGATAATATTTTCAGAATTAACTATAATTAGGTTATTATCTAGGAGAATTTCATTTTCAAAATTATCCTCAGAGATAATATTTTCAGAATTAACTTCTGCATTATTCTTAGGATTTTCAAATTCAAATTTAGAGTTATACAATGGATTTTCAAATTTAGAATTTTCCTTAAGATTTTTGAATTTAGATTTATCCTTAAAATTTTTGAATTCAGATTTATCCTTAAGATTTTTTGGAATAACAGATTTAATTTCAGAATCAGAATTATTCTTAATATTGTCAGAATTAATTCCAGAAATCATTAAATTGACATTAAGAATTAAATAATTGATTTCTAATATTTTAGCATTTTTTGCATTTTCTAACTGGTCATGCAAGATATTAACTTGACTATGCAAAATTTATCAAAAAAATTCACTAAATTATCATGAGACAGTGCAGGAAATTTAAAAAATTTCGGAACATATATTTTACGTACTTTGTCGGACACTTATTTTTGTAGTGCTCGTATTTCTCACACTTGAAGCATTTGATGTGACTTTTATCTCTCCGGACTCCTGGCGCTGGTGTCTCCTTTGCCTTCAGTGGTGTAGACCGAATCTTACGAGTAGGGCACTGATTTTTATAATGCCCTCTCTCCCTGCACGTGAAGCATATAACATGGAATTTAAAATTTGACATTTTAAAATTAAATATACTTGATTCACCCCTGGGATCCCCCTCAACTCCTAGCATCGTTGCTCCGTCGGCGGTTAGTCAGGTGAAGAGCGGCCTAACTCTAATACCAATTATAGGATCGGTGCCGTCGATAGAGGGGGGGTTGAATATCGATCGTGAAAATCTTCGCGAAAACTTCGTTCATATATTCTAGACTCAGAGCGTTAGTAGCACAGCGGAAAAGTAAAGATAGAAAAATAAACACAATACAAAAGGACACGCGAGATTTATTTACTTGGTTCCCAACCCCCCTGGGTCAGTACGTCCAAGGCCTATGTACTCGGCGTGAGTCCACTATTGGTCTCCTTTCTGGAATTTCCGGAGGCAGAGAAAACCCATCTTATAGTTGATTTACAAGCAAAAAGATAAATAAACTGAATTGCAGAATGTAAATCAAACCAAAACAACTAATGTCGAAGCGTCAGCCGATCTGGACCTCCGAAGTGCCGCGCACTTCCTCCTGGAGCCTCCCGGTCGTAGAGTCTCATCTTTAGCGTGTTGTCATCGGTTAGAATGCTCAGAATTACTCTCAGAAGTTGTGTTTGAAGCAGAGGGGTCGAAGCCCCTTATATAGGCTTCATATGGGCGCCTGATACGTTGGGGGCGCCCCTATAAACTTGGTCAAACCTTATCCCCACGCCGACCTCGCCGCAGCTGATAAAACCTCTGACCAGGGCACCCCGGACCTCCCAGGTGCCTGAGTGAAGGCTTATCTGTGTTTTGACCTCGAAACAGCAAATACAGCTTTCAACTTGGGCGCCTGTATCATCCCGGGCGCTTAACTGGAAGCCTATTCTGCTTACTTCACGAAATTGCCATTTTCCTCTTTGGCTTGGGCGCCCCCATCATACTGGGTGCCTGGCTTCAAGGCTTTCAACCCAACACTGGGTTTTAGCCTTTGATCTGAGCGCCCCCATCAATAGGGGCGCCTGGGTAGGCTGCTTTCCAGCCTCTCGCCTGCTTTGTCTCTGGTTCTTGGTACCTGCAAGATATACAAACACAAAGCAAATATACATACAATATTAGCCTTAAGGACTTGGTTCGGACTTCAGATTTCCACGAAGCCCTAGGTCGAACCAACGCAAGTTCCCACCCCCGAGATCGCACCTTTCACCTACTCCATTCAGGAGATGGTTGCCACCCAGTCCTTTGGGTGGACCTTTGCTTAGCTTCCGATACTCCTGGACCTCGAGACGTCCGAACCCTGACCTGTCTCTACTTCTGTCCTTAGTCATCGCTCAGCTAAGTTGCTCAATCCCTCAGACTAAGACTTCGTGCTTAAACCCTATGTCCAGGACTTCGGTGCCCAACCCTCGGCCAGGTCTTCGTGCCCAGTCCTCGACTAGGACTTCGGTGCCCAACCCTTGGCCAGGTCTTCTTGCCCAGTCCTCGACCAGGACTTCGTGCCCACCTTCCGAGCAGGTCTTAGGTGCCCAGCCCTTTGCTCGGACTTAGTGCCCAATCCTCGATCAGGACTGAGTGCCCACCTTCTGAGCAGGTCTTCGGTGCCCAGCCCTTTGCCAGGACTTAGTGCCTAATCCTCGATCAGGACTTATTGCCTAGATTTACTAGGGCTTTCTTCCACTTTGTTACTTCTCTCTTAACTCGCCTTTGTCTGTTCAATGTATCACTGACTTAAGTCTATTGTCAAACATTAAAACACTTAGAGGAGGACATCACTGATGCAGCTTGCACCAACAATATATCCTATCCTAGAAAAATATGTTTCCATAAAAAATAACAAACGTGATTGACTTTTGGTACAAACCTAATTTCCTTAAACATTGGCATTTTGTATCAACTTTGAACTTTATTCATGATTCCTTGTGTTTGTCAATTCTAACCATTATCAATTTACACAAGGAATTGTCCTCAATTCTTTCTTTTCCTATCTCTTATCCTTAGATACATATGTCCTTATCAATCTTCCCATTCATCAAGCATTTATCACTTAATATCATCCATTGAATTTAAAGCACTCATCAATTTTCCTGAAATTCCACGATATCCATATAGCCTCATTTCATACAATCACCATTAACCCATGAGGCAAGCTTTTATTCAAGGAGTATAATCAAGGATCTTAATTTAGATGCCATATTCTATCATCCAATAGCCTTTTCAACTTAATCCTTATGGATCAGTCGACTGCCCCTGGGGTAGTCGACTGCCAAAACTTACAGAATGTTTCTGGGCTGAGATCAGTCGACTGTCCCCCAGGGCAGTCGACTGATACCTGAATTTCAGGTTTTCAGTCCAATTTCAGAAATACCTAAATAATTCCATAAATCTCCAAAAAATCTAAAATTTCGTGGAGAGATTTGTGGAACCTATGTCTACTTGGGAAAAATATGTTTCCAAATAAATGTACTCCAAATCCTAAGATTGGCACGAAACTCAACTTCTCCTAAATTATATCATTTAAGCTTCTCCCAAAAGTTTTAATTGTGGTTTCTCCTCAATGTTTCTTCTTATCCTTGATCGTAGTTCATTTCTATTATTGAATTATATGACATTCACACATTATAACCTAATTTGATCCAATATAACCGTATTTTCACCTTTTGCTCCCTAACACTCCTTTTAAGGTGCCAATTCTCTAGAATTAAGACTTACCCAAGTCTTCCAACCCTTTTGGCACATTTCTTCTAATTTCCTAGGAGAAAACCTCTTGAGATCCATTTATCATGGACCCCAAAGACTCCTAGAGCTTCCCCTCGAGCTCTGAGTCCTAGCCACTTCCCTAGGTGACTCAATCCACACTAGACCACACCGGTGAGCCCCCGGTGATTCTTGGCCTACAAACCGAACCTTCTTAACCTTGGACACCTTGTCCTTAGTTAAGTCCTTATCTTTCCCTTTAAATGACACCCCCTTGTCATTTTTGGGCTTCTCCTTCTTGCCATAATTATATGCTTCCCTAGCATATTTCTTGTCCTTGGCATTGGAGACTTTAGACCGATATTCCAAACCCGATCTATCATAGTTAGGTTTTTGACTACCCAACACCATGTCTAAGCCCTTAGATCCAAACTTGAATCTTTCTAGGGTCTTTTCCAATGTATCAAGCCTTGCCCTCAAGGCTTGATTTTTCCTTTCCAAGTTTCTAACCTTAGTGTCCATATGTCCATTTTGGACATCCCTAGACCTACCCGCCTTTCTAGGCATATGCCTCCCCTTCTTGGGATTTATGTCTTAATCCTTAGGCACAAAGGTCTTAGGTCTATAATGATGCATGTCGTTCCTAGGGTTTTTATCTACCTTGTGAACCCTATTCCTATCACTATATCTAAACCCATGATTATGCACAAGCAAACAATTTTCATTCATTCTAGCATGCATGGATGAATAATTAACTCTATTTTTTATCATGCATAGAGGAACTTGAATTTGAATTACATTTTAACTTAGGGTTAGGAATTACCTCCCTTTCCCTTGTAGTTCCTCCTTGATGTGAGCTCCTCTTCTTCCTTTCTTCCTTCTCCCATTTTCTTAGATGCTCCATCTTCTTAAGCTCTCCACTCTTTGGGCACATCGTGTGGTAGTGTCCTAGATCACCACACGTGAAGCATCTAATCTTCTTTTTCTTCTCTTGGGCTTCTCCATTCCTACAACCCACATTAGATTTAAAAGAACTTGAAATGGGTTGAGAGTTTACCTCCTTTTTCTTACCCTTTGGACACTTGTCCTTGTAGTTTCCCTTTTCATTGCATCCAAAGCATATGATATGGTCCTTTTTCTTTGCTTTGGTGGAGGTGGAGGCTAGGTTGACTTCTTCTTCAACCTTGGATGAAGTGGATGCTTCCTCTTGTTCCGGTATGGAAGTGGGTCTCTCCTCCCCCTCAATCCTTGAGGTGGTGACCTCTTCCTCATCCCTTGATGAGGTTGATGATCTCTCACTCTCTTCTTCCTCCTCTTGGACTCTCGAGCTCACTTCCTTGGGTTCTTCCATTAATTGAACTCGTGTAGGATTTTCATGGAATTCTCCTACCTTTCTCCATAGATCATGTGCATTTTGATATTCCCCTACACCATTTAACACATTAGTAGGCAAAATATTAAGTAATATACCAATTACCTTTTCATTCACCTTTGATTGATCTTGTTGCTCTTGGTTCCAATATCTTGGTCTGAGCTTCTTCCCGTGCTTATCCTTTGGATTTCGAATGGTTCTTCAAGAGCAATCCTAAGGTTCCACTCCATTCCAAACCACGCTTCTATCCTTGCTTTCCAATAGCCGAAATCTTCATGATCGTAGGACGGCGGAGTGTAGATATAATCCCCTAGTTTATCTTTCATCATTTTTCTCCTATAACTTTTGCTCCTTTGGCGATTAGTCCAATAAGAGTGGTCCTTCGCTCTGATACCACTTGTTGGATCTTGTATGGTTGGTAGAGGGGGGGGGGTGAATAGCACTTCTTCGATTTTCTTCTTCCTACGTTGTTAGTTGCGCAAGCGGAAATACAATAAAACAAAACTAACAATATAAACAATGCTAACACAAACCTATTTACTTGGTATCCACCACTAAGGGTGACTAATCCATGAATCCTTCGGTGGATCACTCCCCGGATAACCTCCGGCTAGCCCTTGTCGCTCCTTGTGGGTGGAGAAACCTCGCCACAGCACTTCGACAATACCTGAGCACCAAAGACTACTAATCTACTTTACCCAAGCAGATTTCGCCAAGAACCCCAGCTAAAATCGAGTTCTCTTTAAATAGAACTCGGGCCGGAAACCCTCGCTGGCAGTCGACTGCTCCCAGGGCAGTCGACTACCCCCACTCAAATTCGACTGTTGACAGCCCCAACGTTCGAATTTTGCTACACACCAGTCGACTACTCCCGGAGCAATCGACTGGTCCAAGGCCAAACACACACTGTGAGTTTAGGCAGTCGACTGGACAATCCCCAGTCGACTGCCCAGCTAACATCAGCACTCCTACTCACTCCGTTGACCCTCCTCCACGCGTGCCTTTAGGTCCACTCTCTTGGCTTATCCCTTGAAGTCTTCTTCCACCAGTATCATCCCTCGGATGCGCACGCAAGTCCTCGACTTGCCTCCATGCCACCCTTCACGTGTCCCCTTTGGAGTCCACTTCCTGGCTTGCCCTTGGAGTCCTCCTCCCTTGGCTCTTGTCCCTTGACTCAGCTGACTCTTCACTAGTAGGCTTGACTATTGCCTTCGTGCCCTCTTCATCTTTGGCCCTCATCCCTCGGATACACACAAGCCTCCATCTTGTCTCCATGCCATCCTTCACGTACGCCTCAAAGTTCGCGCCCCTCGACTCATCATCCCTGCTATACCAAGGTCCCTCGGGTGCACACAAGCCTCCAGCTTGTCTCCATGCAACCCTTCACCGTACCGAACCCATCCAGCCAAGTCAATATGTGTAAACCTGCAATCCTGCACACTCAATTACACATATTAGTACACAAGGGAAAACCTAACTTAACCCTTTGCCCAAATATCAAAACTCATGGTCACTCCGGACCACAGATTGCCTCAACAACCTTCACAGCTCCACCTTCACCAGTGTACTTGTACCCTTTAGAATCAAGAATACTCAAAGAGATCATATTTCTCTTCAAATCAGGGATGTGCCTCACATTACCAAGTATCCGAATGGCACCATCAAACATCTTAATTCTGTCCGTACTAATGCCAGCGATTCTGCAGGATGCATTATTGCCCATCAAAACGACACCACATGAAACCGTTTCATATGTTGAAAACCAGTTTCGATTAGGACACATATGAAACGTACAGCCATAATCAATAATCCATTCCTCACTCTGCTTTAAATCAGCATCAGATGCAATGAGAAGATCACCATCACTGTGATATTCGGCAACATCAGCCTCACCAGACTTCTCTGATTGTTTCCCCCTCGAATTTTCACCTGCCCTTTTTGTTGGGTTCTCCCGACACCAAAACATAAAATGCAGCGGAAATAAGAACCCTCGAGCGATCTATGCGAAAGAAAAACTCGTACAAAGTTTATCTATCTAATAGATCTATCTACAGTGTATACCTTTGGAGCGTGCCCTTTGGTTATCCCGCTTGTCCAAGATGCGCCGGATCTCTTGCGCGTTCAAGTGTCCGTGCCTCTATTTGTATCCACACGGACACAATCTCTCAACTTCGGGAAGAACTACCTTAGTTGTGCTAGCAACTTGAGGTAGTTCACAAGACCACCAAGAAACCACAAGAGTTTCGGCCAAGAGGGAGGAGAGGAAGAAGAGAGGAAGGGAAGAAGAAAAGCACACTACCCTCATTCAAAATGACTAGAGCCTCTTTTATATTCATCCCATGAATATGAAGAGTCTTTTGTCTCTTTGACTTCCCTTCATTAAAGCCAATAAAGAGCACATCTTTTCATGTGACTCTTCACCTTCTCTTCATCCAATGAAGAGTGCCTTTTCTCTTTCCTTCGCATACAATTCCGACCGGGCCTCTCGGGCTTCCGACTAGGTCTCCTGACCAAGTCTCCCGAGTGCCGAGCTCTCGACACAGTCTGCCGAGCTCCGACCTAGTCTGCCGAGTGCTAACCCAGTCTGCCGAGCTCCCAGCTCAGTCTGCCGAGTGTCGAGCTCCCGACTCAGTCTGTCGAGTGCCGAGTTCCCGACTCAGTCTGCCGAGTGCCGAGCTCCCTACTCAGTCTGCCGAGTTCCCAACTCGAGCTCCCGAACTGGCCTCCCGAGTTCCCAACTCGGGCTCAGATCTCCCGATTTCCCAACTCAGGCTCAGGTCTGCTGATCAGATTTCCCGAAGCATTGTGTCCTTTGTGTGTGACCCAATAGGTTCTCGTGACGTTGGCAATGCGCCTAAACACTTTACACACATAATCAATGAGCGGCATCTAGCAATGCATCATTGCTACCCAAGTAACAAGAAAAGTCGAGATCCGACTAAACCTTCGTGACTATGATAATGTATGACCTTGTCCTTCTATCCTTGATATCTAGATTGACCAATGAGGCATAGACCGTGTCATCCTCAATCAATCTTGTGTTTCTTGATCCCCGAGTAGACTTACTCAAACAAATGAGCTCAATATCTCATATTGACTCATTCGAGCATGACCATACGTTTTAGTAGTCCTACTCGATCAAGGGGCCCACAGATATCACCCCCGTCATATGGGACGGATAGATCCCATCTACATCACTCACATCCCTCTGCATAATTCATTACATACCCAGTGATCGCCTTTATAGTCCACCCTGTTACGGGTGACGTTTTGACGATACTAAAGTACATAACTCCTTATGTAGGGAACCGTAGTAACTTCAGGTCTAAGGACTATTCATACCAATAGTCACATGAGAAAGTTTATGACACTCATATGACAATCTATGAAACTTTCTCATGGCGGTTCAATTCAGTACACATTCTCCAATGTATACCCATGTGTCAACTTGATATCACATATCCATGACTCGTGAGCTCAAGTTATCAGTTGACCTACATGCTAGTCTCCATGCATTAATATTGTCCATGAATATTAATGCTTGACTAGGAATAATTTAGTGTAGCGTTCTCTACATTATCTCACTATCGATTCAACCAATCGATATAATGTAGATTAGAACCTACTACACAAGGACATTATTATACATAGTCATTCGACACAGAATATAAAGTAAGTATAATAACCAAACATGCCTTTATTAATGATAAAATATGATACAAAATGCCCCTAGTCAATCATCACATAATTGGCTCTAGGGCTCCTACTAACACTTTTATTCTTATTCTGCAACTTATAACATTCTGATTTGATGTGACCCTTCTTCTTGCAATAATTACAAATCTTATCGTTATTTCTGGATTTCGACCTGCCCCTGATATTACCATCAGAGTCTTCCTCCTGAGTCCTTCCTCGAATAATAAGACCCTCACCCTGAGCCTCAGATCCTTCGACAAGCTGTTTCATTTTCTCTTTTGAGAATGATGAATCATAAACTTCATTTAAAGTAAGAGTATCATGACTATATAAAATAGTATCTCTAAAAGCCGTATATGACGAGGGTAAAGAACACAGTAAGATCAATGCTAAATCTTCATCGTCATATTTGACCTCCAAAGCCTCTAGGTCAGAAATAATTTCCTTAAACACGGTCAAATGATCTCTTAACAACGTACCTTCTGTCATGCGATGGGAATACAAACATTGTTTTAGACCCAGTTTGCTTGTAAGACTTTTTCTCATGCACAACAGCTCCAGTTTTAGCCATAGTGCAGTAGCGGATTTATCCTTCAAAATATCATGTAAAATCTCATTTGATAGGTGAAGCTAGATTTGAGATAGGATTTTTCGATCCTTACGCTCCTTTTCCTCCTTTGTCCATGTCGAGGGCATGTTATCTATCCCAAATAGTGCGTCGTCCAAGTCCAGATGTACTAGCACCACTCGCATCTTAACTTGCTATAGGAAAAACCTGGTGTTGCGATCCAAAAGCGGAATATCATACTTCATGCTTACCGTTGTCATTAATCCCGGTTTAAATCTTCAAAACCAACCTTGCTCTGATACCACTTGTAACAAGACTAGTACAAAAAATGATAACAAGAACAATAGAGAACACACCAGATTTACGTGGAAAACTTGACGGGAAAAACCATGGGCAGAGGATGAAAAATCACTATGAACGGTGGAATACAAAGTTGGCGGCTCTGATAAAGTAAAGAGAAGTAGAGAGAAAAGAGAGGTAGAGTGAAAGAAAGAAGAGGTAACCAAATAACTTTCTTGATTGATAAAATTTGTCCATGAGATACACAATTTATAGAGACCTTAGGATACTTAGTCAAATAAAAATTAATAACGAAACTGTTAATTAATAGATTTATAAAGAATTTGTTAATTAACACATTAATAAGAAAATATCTAACAATAAATTAATGGATCAAACTGAATTCGGGTCACCAAATTCTAACATAAACTAAAACCACTATGAACTGATTACTGTGTAATTCAATCTCTTCATCTAGACCCTACATCCTAATTAATTCAGTGCACTATGCATCATCACCAATTTAATTATTTTACTTGATTTTCAAGATATAATAGACTCCCCTTGAATAATAAATCATTCCTCCCATCACCATAAATTTTGAGTCACTAATATCTCTATCAAGTGGCTAATATGTTAACTCCCTAATCAAGAGAGCGATGAATCCTCTATTGATTCAACACTATTCTCTTTACATTTTATCATACACCTAACTACCGTATTAATCTCAATCCAATTAAAGACTGCTTTTAACAGTGTCAAAGTACATTACTCAATGCATAGAATAAATGAATATCTCAAGTCAAAATATCAGTTACACTCGTTCATTAAGACGAACGACCAATGATGCTTAATATGTGGTGTTCTCTTAAGTGGGCGGTATCCAATGTACCCCAAAAATCAAGGCTTAGCCCCTGCTTAGTGACTTAGCCCATTTGAATTAAATAGTTCTAAGTGTAGGATTTCAAGTATTGAGTTGGTTCAACTTAGGTTAGTTAGTTTGTGAGTTGATTTAGTTTGTTGTTTTTATTGACAAACATTATAGATTGTATTATGTAAATTATTAATTTTGGTAGATCTCTAATTAAACCATTTTGACTTATTTTTAAAATGTGTCTTAGGTGAGTATGACCCAGTCGCATGTGCCACAACTTAGTTTCCTCTTAATGTGTCAGTAGACACTTAAGTGAGGAGCTTGGTAGATTACTTGTATAAATATTATTTCTCTTGATTCCCTTAAGTGTTATCTTAGGGTGCTCAATGTTTTTAATTAGACATTCAAAATTTAGAAATGTTACTAGATAACTAGAATCACACAATTGAGTAATACTAAGAAGATTGAATTCAAATTTATCAACTAATAGTTCTTTACGAATAACAAAATTGGAACTTAATTCGATATTACCTATTCCGATTACCTTATGTTTTTCATTATTGCCTAATGCAATTGATCATAGGTTCTTGAGTTTCAATTTGGTAAATTTTAATCTGTCTCTAATCATATGTCTGGCACCCATTATCCAATATTCATTGGTCCAAATCTTTATGTTTCTACACATAAGATACTTGATTTGGATCCAACTTATACTTGGATTTTAAGATAGGTTGATTGATTTTTCCTATTTCTATCTCACCCATTCTAGATTGTCAAACATGTTAGTCCAATGGGTTTGTGTGAGATGGTTTTTAATGTAATTAATTGAATTGATTTTCAAATTAATTAAATTAAGATGTTTTCATTGAATTTGAATCATAATTAAGTTTAATTATTTAATTAGGTTTAAGTTTTTTAAAAATCATTGAGGTATTGATTAAGATGATTAATTATTAAAATTAGAATTATGAGCTAAGTTTAATTAAGTTAGATTGAGTTTTCAAATTATGATTAAGTTAAGATTAAGAAATTTGTTAATTAAATTTAGATTAATTGATTAGCTTCAAATTAATTAGGATTTTGCTTTAGTTTTTGATTAATTAGGATTTTTGTTTCAGTTTGGATTAATTACTATTTTAGTTTAATTTCAAATTTAATTAAAATTAAGGTGTTAATTTTGATTTAATTGACTAAGGTTTAATTTTAACTTCATATCTCATCCACACTAAATTACTAAGCAAGTTAATACCATAGGTTATGTGAGATATTTTGTCAATTTTATCTTTAATTAATTTAGTTTGAATTCTAAGGATTGATTGATCTAGAGTTTGATTCAAATTTAATCATCAATTAATTAAGTGTATATTTCAGGATTCAACTTCCAGGCTGTAGTGAGGCAAATAACCTTCTTGGATATCGAACCAATGACCATTTTCTTAGATAAAGCTGATTCATGAAATTGAGCACTTAGCTAATTTATTGAAAAACTCTAGTCTAACTAGTCTAGCTAGGATGTGGCGAGGTAGTTTTAGTTAATTCAACTTATCTAAGCATACCAATTGGGGTACACCTTACCCCACTTAACTTCCTAGACCAAGCTTCCCTAGTGTACTATGATCATCTCGCCCCACTTTGATACTATGTTAGACAAGTATCAATCAAGCTTAAATCCTAATCTAAGGATTCTAAGTTAAGCAATAAGTAAACTAAGCATGCAAAAGAAAATGGTAAATCAAACAATCATGCAGTTTATCTAATAGGAAAAATTATTTTTCTATTACTTCCCCCTGAATCATAACCTCAATCAAGTCTATCTAGGTAATGAATCTAACTCTTGGGGATCCAAAATTGATTTGGTCCAGCTTAATTAATCAAACATGATTTAGGGAACCATGTTTGGATTCGGTTTTTAGCATTTTGATTTAGTAGAGATAGATACTATTTGAATTGAGTTATAGCTTTATAACCGAGTCCGGATTGATTCCGGATTGATTATATACAACCTTTTGAGTTCCAAGCATCATATCAAGGTACTTCGAGCTTGAATAGAACCGTTTCAATGATTCATTAAGTTCATTGACTTGAATGTTCAAACTAGAATTTTCTTCCTCAAGTTGTTAGACTTAAGTTGAAATTCCACTTTGAACTTATTCAATCGAAAAACTTAGGTTAGTCTCCTCCTTAAGCTCTTTTATCTCATTTTGGTGTGACTTGACTCAAAAATTGAATTTAGCTAGTTCTCGAGTAAAATTTGTAGGGTTCTACGGCGAAAAAAACCAAAAGCACAACGGAAATTGATCCCTCCAGAGATCCATGTGAATGTAGACTATTCTTGCAACTACTCTAGCGAATATGAGTGCTACCTTTGATAGGTGAACAACCCTCGAAATCTGCTAGTCCGGCCGATCTGGGTATAATTAGAATGTCTACGCCTCTATAGTATCCTCACAAACTTGTCCCTTCCTTTGTCTCACAAACTCAGGAATTGGAGAGAGTCTCAAAAATTGAAAACCCTCATTCTCAGGAAAATTGGAGAATCTTAAGCATTTTTCTCTTCTTAAAAGTTAGATAGTGTTAAGCCTTTTTAACCTACTCAAGAAGTTGGAGAGTCTTAAGACTTTTACCTTCTCAAGAAGTTAGAGAGTCTTATGTCTTTTAACCTTCTCAAGAAGTTGGAGAGTCTTAAGATTTTTACCTTCTCAAGAAGTTAGAGAGTCTTATATCTTTTAACCTTCTCAAGAAGTTGGAGAGTCTTCAACCTTTTACCTTCTCTAGAAGTTAGAGAGCCTTGCTAGCGATGATATTTAAGGTGACAATCAAAAAGAAAACCTAACCATTAGGGTTTCTTGTAGTGGGCTTATGTTTAAGGTTCGAAACCATAAAATAAACTAATCTCCAAATCAACATACTCTTTGTATATGAACCATTAGGTTCTCATAACGTTGGCAGTGTTTCTAAAACTATTTTAGATACACAAACAATAAGTGACATCTAGCAGTGTATCATTACCACCCAAGTGATAAGAATATCGAGATTCGACCATACCTATCTATGACCATTATCTCGTATAACTCGTTCCTTTTATCCTTGATATCTAAATTGATCCATGAGACATAGACTAAGTCATTCTCTCATCAATCTATGTGTTTTTTGATATCTAAATAGACTCACTTAAACATATAAGATTATCCCATATTAGCTAATTAGAGCATGATCATGCATTTCAGTAGTTCTACTCAATCATGGGGCCCACAAATATCTCTTTCGTTATATGGAAGGGACAAATCCCATCTAAATTGCTCACATCCCTCGTCATAGCTCATTGTATATCTATTGAATGACGTTATAGAATTGGATCAAAGTAAGATGAGAGAGGGGGAGGTGAATCTCATTCATTTTAAATCTTTCTTTTCGTATCATAAATCTCGAGTCAAAGTCGTAGCGGAAATAAAAATAAACTCACAAATCAAGAGACAAATTATTTTTACTTGGTTCAGAGCTTATGTCAACTCCTACTCCAAGGCTGATGATCCTTGACTGCTTCCGATGGGTAATCCATCATAGTTCTTTTCTTTGAAACTTTTCGAAGAAAAGAAAACTCGTTCAATATGGAAGGAGTATGGTAACACTCTACTATCTCCTTGTAAATGAATGCAAGTATAAATATAAATTGATTTACCGACAACAATAGTAGAAGTTGAAGCATAGTTGTCAGAGTGCCTTTGGGCGTAGTAGAATCTAAACTTGAACACGCAGTAGCAGAAATAGATTAGGCAGATAGAAAACTTCTACTTGGCTTGTACCTTGAGATGCTATTATATAGGGCTTGTTCAGTCGGTTGATAAACGATTAACTTGACTAATCCGTTCAATCGACTGATCTTTCGATGTGCCCATTCCACGTGCTTGGATCAAAGCCAAGTGCCCGAATTCTAGTCCAGGCGCCCGTAATGGCCCGCCACATCAGCAATAGCCGTTGTCAAGTCCAAGTGCCTGGACCACTTTCTAGGTGCCTGGATTGTCCAAACTCACCCAGAGACCGTTGCCAAGTGGATCAGACTCGACGGAGTCCAGGATCCTGGATAAGCTTCCAGGCGCTCGGAATAGGCCACATTAGTAAATAGATAGTTGAACCTTAACACTATAAATAGAGCCCTTTTGAGCTTAAAAAAGAAAAATACTCTGTATTTCATTCTTACATCTTGTACGCTTACCAGTTGTTCTCAATTTGTGAAAGAGGTTTATTCGCCTCCAACATTGGTGCAGAAGGAGATTGTTAGTGTGCTTGACCTTGCCTTAGATTAGCAACCATCTAGGTTGCAAACCAAGTAAATCTTCGTGTCCTCTTACTTTATTTTATATTAGTTGCTTTGTTCAATTAATATGTGTATCCTTGCTAATTTAGAAGCAAGAGATTAAGTTTATTTTTGTAAGCTATTCATGCCTCTCTAGCCAACTGATAAGTACTATTTTGTTGATTATTTCAAGCTCTAAAATCCATGATTGACCCATATTTTACATGCTTAATCTTGAATTCACCATAGGTTCTATGAATTAATTTTATTTTGGGTTTTATTGGAAATCTTTATACATTTGAAATATTTTGGCACTAAATTGTTAATCTACTTTTATAGGCTTGGAAGGATCATGGACCTAGGTCATGCTGGGTCAAACTTGAGTCAGAATTGGATCCGGATCGAGTGATCAAGCATCAAACTAATATGGGCCGTCTGATTCAATAACGGCTAGATCTGAGCCATCTGCGAACTTTTGATGCAATTCGAGCTAGGGTTAAAGCTAATCATACACTCAGGTCAAGATCTGAATTTTTCATCCAAATCAGAGATCATTCAGCCATTGGATCAAACTCAAGAGGATCTATACCGTCCATTCAAAGATCAGGTAGATCTGAGCCATCCGCTGTAAATTTGGAAGATCCGAGTTACTAAGAGGCAGATCCTTACCCTTGATTGAGATCTGGAGGTTTTGGTTTAGATCTGAAGAGATCTAGCCGTTGGATGGAGCAAAGAGAATCACAACCGTCCATTTCAAACTATATAAACTGTTCTCCTTCTCCGATCAGATCTGTCGCGTCTTCGCCGCAAGTAGAGTTCTTCGTGTTCTTCACTGTCTTCTTCAATTCTTTCTCATCTGATCGTGCGACCGCATTGATTCCAACCTTGGATTGAGTTCTTGATCGTCGGGACTACTTCTCCGTGGGGTTTTCAGCTCAAATTCGTCACTGAACAGAGCTAAGTGGGGGTTCACCAGCTCTGCCATTCGCCGGATCGAATCTCCGTTGTATTCTATTCTTCGTCCACCTGAGCAAGTCGGAGGGTTCTTCGAGTGGCTCTGATCGTTCCTAAGTCATCACCGCAATCCCACACAGCGAGTACGAGGAGATCGGATGGATGTTTCAACCGGAAGCAATTTTGAGCTGAATTGATCGCGGAGTCAGAAATTCTAGCGATTTGTCAAACTAGGGGGTTCGTGGCTGACTCTTGTGTGACAGCAAGAAGGACTTGTACCAAGGGAAGGGATCGATGTTTAGATTTTTGGTGGATTTTCATTTCTGAACATCAATTTTCGTTTCTGCATTCTTCAGTTTTTTTTCTTATTTCTGCATTCTTATCAGAAAGGTTGCCTGTTTAGTGTAATATTGCACTTGATCTCAGCTTGCTTGCATTCGGTTTCCATTTCTGCGTATCAGTTTCCATTTCTGCGTATCAGTTTTTAGTTTTTGAATTTTGTATCAAGCGAACATTAGTTTTTCTTCTGAACTTACATTGCAGCTTGCTTCATTTACATTGCACTTGATATCAATTTCTGCGTATCAGCTTGCCTCATTTACATTAGTTTTTCTGTATACTAGTTTTTACAGTTTAGCAGAGTTTTGTATCATTTCTGCACTCACTAGATTTTGTATCAAGTGAATTTTGCAGCTTGCTTCACATTCGGGTTGTGTCTGAATTTCAGTTTTCTTTTTTGCGTATCAGCTTGTAGTTTCTGCAGTTTGTATCAAGTGGAAATTCCGCACTGATTGGTATCAAGTTAAACACAACTTAATTCCTGCATATCACTGTGTTTGTTCGTTTCATGCATTTTGTATCAGTGAAGATTAAGACACTGATTGGAGTACAACTTGTTCCACATTCGGTTGTTTTGAGTTTTAATTCCTGAAGTTAAACATAACTTTTAGTGTAGTATTTCACTTGATATCAGTTTTGTATGCAAATTCTGCGAATTTACATTAGTTGATTAAGTTTTCATTGGTTGAGTCCATTAACTGCCATTACCTAGTTTAAATTCGCCTAGTTAAGTTTCTTTCCTTTTCACTGTGTTTTCATTTCTAATTTCAAACAAAACTCAAATCTTACTTGAAACCCAAAAATATTTGACGACACATAAATTCGAGCTTGAACCAAACATCCTAAACTAGCCCTATGAAAAATATGACCTGTGGCCCCTTTACTACATTTAAATTGTGAGCTGGGGTTTCCAGCAGTTGAAATATTTAAATTTGAGGCCCACATTGGTGACATCTATTTTTGGGGTCCATCACCAACCCTACATGGATCATGGAAACCAGGTAGGAAGTCTAGATGATCAAGTGGACCTGATATCTGGTAGATGGATTCTATAAGTCTGGAGAACCCTATATTAAATCAAAAGTATGCCTTGGCAGGCAGATGTGCTGTTTAGCGGTTAAAGTTCAAACATGTCTGGAGGACTCGATGTTTGGCAAGTTTAGGCTCCTGGAGGAAATGCAGTGAGGTTGTGTCTTAGTAAGGACAAATCTTAGGCGCTAATCCAACTAAAAAAATCAATGGAGGTTTCTAAGTTAAGATCAAGACTGCCCTAACTGTCATACTCATGCATTTATTCATCTATTATCTGACTCTATTTTACAGGACTTCTATTATTGTATATTTCCTGTGCTAACTTTGTTTTGCAAATAAATAAAATTTTAAATTTGACAAAAGGTTTAGTTGAGCGATAGTGGGATAAGTTGACTAATCCTTAAATGGTAAAGAAAGTTGATAAGATCAAATCTTGTAGGAAAGGAAATCTAGAGATTTGGTTGATGGATAAGCTTTATCAGTCAATCAAACAATATGATTTATGTGATCAGATAGATCATATCAGAGTAAAGAAGGAAAGACACTCGGTTCAATCGACAGATAGATGGATTAGTTGAAGATTGCACTAAGATCATTTCACCTTTGTTATCACCTATTACACATGCTATTGTTCAGCAACAAGTTTATTTTCCTGATAGGCGCCAGATTCACTTTGATTGTGGAAAACTATAGGAGCTTGCAATTCTGCTAAAATGTTAAAATTGAAGGAAACAGGGCTTTGATCTTTACTCAAATGACTAAGATGTTTGATATCTTGGAGGCACTCATTAATTTGTATGGCATACCTACATGTTGTTGGGGTTGCAAAGTTGTAAACAAAGTCCTACATTAAAAATACATGAGAAAGATCATGAATTTATAAGGGAAAGATAACTCTGTTGGTTTGAGGTCTTTTAGATAAAGTCAAAAAATAAAACCATGAGAGTTTAGGTCCAAAATGGATAATATCATACCATTGTAGAGATATCTAAATCCATTTGATTCTAACAATTAGTATCAGAGCCCAAACAGATAGGCTTTCCACTTGAGGGTATCCTGTGGTTCTTCATTTAAAGGTGAGATTGTAGAGGTTGCAAACAAAGTCCTACATTGAAAACAAATAGGAAAGATATCTGTTGGTGCAAGGTGCATCAGTGATGTCCTCCTCTGAGTGTTTCAGTGTTTAATAATATGCTTAAGTTAGTGATACATTGATCAAGGGAAGGGTGAGCCAAGAAAAGAGTACCAAAGTGAACCAAAGTCCTAGTTATCCTAGGCACGAAGTCTTGGTTCGAAGAATTGGGCACTAAGTCCTGATCATGGATTGAGCACTAAGTCCTAGCTGAGGGTTGGGCACCGAAGACCTGATCGAGGGTTTGGCACGAAGTCCTAGTTCAAGGAATTGAGCACTAAGTCCTGGCCGAGGGTTGGGCACCGAAGTCCTAGTTCAAGGAATTGGGCACTAAGTCCTAGCCGAGGGTTGGGCACCGAAGTCCTGGACCTAGGGTTTGGTCACGAAGTCTTGGTCCGAGAGATTGAGCAACTTAGCTGAGCGATGACTAAGGACGAAGTAGAGACGGGTCAAGGTTCAGACGTCTTGAGATCTGGGAGTCTCGAAGGCTAAGTAAAAGTCCAACCAGATGGGCCGGGTGGCAACCGTCTCCTGAGAGGAGTAGGTGAAAGGCGTGTTCCCCTGGATGAGAACTTAGGCGTCAATTCGACGTAGGGTTTTGCGAGAAATCCGAAGTCAGAACCAATTCGTTAAGGTTATGATTGTTCATGTGTTTGCCTTGTATTTATGTATCTTGCAGGTACCTAAAATTGAAGACAAAGTAGACAAACAAATACACAACAGGGCTGGAAACCTGGCTGCTACGCACCCCCATTAACCAGGGCACCCTAATAAAACAGGTGCCTCAATGAAACAGGCGCCTGAATCATTCAGGCGCCTCCTTCAACACAGGTGCCCTGGATCAAAGGTGTATCTGCTGTTGAGAGTTCGACGCGAAGATAAGCTTTGACCAAGCTTGTGAGGTGCCTCCTTCATCACAGGCGCCCCAGACAAGACTATATAAAGGGGCTTCTGTGGGATCGGATTGAATCGATAGAGGGGGGTGAATATTGATCGTTAAATTTTCGAAAATAGTTAGTGAAATTACACAGCGGAAAAGCAAAAACAATCGCTAACACTTTTGTTTTTTACTTGGTTCGGAGTCATAGTCGACTCCTACTCCAAGGCCCACGGTCCTTGACTGTTTACAACGGGCAATTCTATATTTTCGTAAAGTGATTACAAGTTGAGTACAAATATAGAATTAAAAAGAATTACAGTACTTAATAAAAAAAATTATACCGACGACCGGAGAAGTTAGAAATTCGGAGCCGCAGGTCGTCGTTGGCGCTTGAATCTCGAGTATGGAGCTTGTCGGAGCGGAGCGCGTGAATGAGTGCGTAGAGAGCAATTGTTGTGGAAGCCAAGGGGCGAACCCCTTTATATAGTCGTAGCTGGGGTGCCTGTGTTGAAGGGGGCGCCTGACACGTGGCCTGTCCTGCGAGAACCTCAATCCGCAGACTTACCCAGCACTTATCCCCTCAACCAGGGCGCCTGAGCTAACTGGGGTGCCTGTGATAACACAGGAGCCTCATATGCAGTCTTGAGGCTTGCTTCGCAGAGTTCTGGAATTTGCCCTTTGTCTGGGGCGCCTGTCTCAACATAGGCGCCTAGCCCAAGCAGGGCGCCTCACTCCATTGAGGCGCCTGGGAGCAGAAACTTCATCCCTTCGTTCCTGCAACCAGGGTTAGTTCCAAAACACATGAAACATATATATGATATGAAATTAAGCATGATTTACAGCCTGAGCTGTCTTGGTTCTGAATTTGAGCTTCCCAAATGGAACCCTAGGTCGAACCGACGTCTAATGTTCCCTCTACGGGGAACACGTCCTCACCTACTCCTCACGGGAGAGTTTACCTTTTTGCCAACCGGCTCCTTCGGTTAGACTTTTGCCCAGCTTCACTCACCAGNCCCTAGGCACCAAACTTCAGTTCAGCACAGCTTCCATCCCCAGACAGATGGACAAACAGAGAGAGTAAATCAGATTTTAGAAGACATGCTCAGGGCTTGTGCATTGGACTTTAAAGGTAGTTGGTGTAAATTTCTGTGCTTAGCTGAGTTTGCCTACAACAATAGCTATCAGGCCACCATCAGGATGGCGCCTTATGAGGCATTGTACGGCAGGAAATGCAGATCACCCATATGTTGGCAAGAAGCTGGTGAGAAGAAAGAGATGGAGTCAGAATTAGGCAGCCAGACTGAGCTTATAGATGAGACCACTCAGGCTATCCAGACGATCCGCCAGAGGATTGAGACTGCCCAGAGTAGACAGAAAAGTTATGCTGACACCACGCCGTAGGCCACTTGAATTCCAAGTGGAGATTTAGTATTTCTCAAGGTCGCTCCTATGAAGGGAGTGACGAGATTTGGCAAAAAGGGCAAGCTAAGTCCCCGCTACATAGGACCCTATGAGATTATAAAGAGAGTTGGGAAAGTAGCCTATGAGCTGGACTTACCAGAGGATATGTCAGCTATCCACAGTACATTTCATGTCTCTATGCTAAAGAAGTGTATTCACGATCCCAATCAAGTGATTCAGCCTCAGTCAGTACAGATCCAGGAAGATCTTAGCTATGAGAGCAGACCGACACAGATAGTGGACAAAGCAGTTAAAAGATTAAGAAACAAGGAAGTGCCACTAGTGAAGGTCATTTGGCAGAATCAAAAGCATGAGGAGGCTACTTGGGAACGTGAGGACAGCATGAGAGAAAGATATCCAGAATTATTCTAAGTTCGAGGACGAACTTTTTATAAGGTATGGGGGATTGTAACGCCCCAAAATTTCCATCTTTAGTCCATAAAGTCCTTAGAATTATTTAAAGATGGTTTAGGAATATTCTAAATATTTTTAGAGACTTTTAGAATATTTTTATGGAACTTTCCGAGTCCGTTTAGTATCTTTAGTTCTTAAAGTCCTTAGAATATTCTAAAAATGGTTTAGAAATATTCTAGATATTTTTAGAGATTTTTATGGAATTTTCCGAGTTCGTTTGGTACAAAAAAAAATAGAAAACCGTTTAAGGGCAGCCGGCGGTTCGAACCCGCGACCACCACCAAACAGCCAAGGAGCGCAACCAGCTGCGCTAGGGGTATCAAGCACAGCGAAATATGGAGAGACAAATATTTAAGTAGAGGTTAAGTTAATCCGTCAATAGGTATAAATAGCTAATTAAAGAAAGAAGTTTTATTTCTCTCCTCTCCAAACCCTCACGCCGACTCTCTCTCCCCTCTTGGGCGACGCCGACCAACATCAAGGCCAAGGAGGGCCGGCCGAGACCCTTTTTCCAAGAGATAATCCTATATTCGGGATCCCCGCGACGAGAGGAACGCGTAGACGTGAAGAATTCTCCGAGATCTCAAGTTTCTCCCGAGCTCTAGACCTCAATCTTGGTTGTAAGTCCAAGATATCAATGTAAGTACTGCTCACCTGCAGTAAGAGGCGGTTTTACCGCGAGAATTTCCTTTAAAAGTTTTTAAAAGAGAATTTTTCCTTTTTGCTTTAGCTTTTGCATGTGATCTTAGTTTCTTATATGCTTGTATATGTTTGATAAGCACCCTATGTGAGTTTAGGGCCAAGAAAGTTATGAGAAAAGAAAAGAAGATAAAGATAAGAAAAGAAAAGGCCAAGGCCTTAAGAAAATCCCCAAAAGTCAAGACTTAGGGATTTTAGCACGCAAGGTGCTCGAGAAAATGCCAAGGCATTTACAGATAAGAAAGAAAAGAAAGAAAAGCTATTTTATTTTCTAAGGCCAGTACCCGGCGTCCAAGGGCGTCGTTAAAGAAATCCAGGTGTCCAATTCCAAGGTCTTGGCCCTGGTAGACCAAGGTCTGCTCTATTAGGATTGGTGGCTCGCTACCCCAACCTTTTAGGGAACGCGCATCAGATGGTACTTACGTCTTCAGTGGATCCAAGTGATTATTATTTTCAAGTATATGCTTTAGCAAAGTTTCTAAAGTTTAAAGAGTTTTCAAAAAGTTAAAGAATAGCTAAAGTTTCAAGTTGAGCCAAGAAAAGTAAATTGAGATTTATTAATGCTTGAGTATGCATGTTTTGAGTTATACATGTTCTTAGTTTTCTTTCAAGCATATAAGTATCTCATATGATGTTCAGTTTGATCTAGAAGCATGTTTGCATATTTCGAGTTTTTGTGAGCTAGATAGTACTTACTAAGCTTTTTGCTTATAGATGCATTTCCTCTTATTGCAGATAAAGGTAAAGGCAAGCAATTCTGAAGGAAGACGACGAGGCGGTGCTGAGTAGAGTGTGTGTGGTGGCTGATTATGGAGAGATCTTTGAGACGAGACAATTTAGTTATTTGAATTGCAATGTTTAAGTTTATTCAAATTTCAAGTTCTTGCTTTATGGAGATTATAGAGTATTTGAGTTTTGGATAGTTTTACATGCTCAATTTCTTAGAGTAAAGATTCCATGTCATTTCATTTAGCATACATATCCTTATGATTGCATTGGATGAGTAGAAGTGTGAGTAGTTAGAGATATTGATACTTTGTTAGAGAAAAAGGTGTTTGTGCCAAGATAGTATCAATTTCCCTTTGAATCAAGTTTTTATTGCTTAAAATTGTTTAGAAAAGTTGCAATCACATTTCATAATGCTTTAGCAAGGTCGTAGAACATGTATTTGGTGTTATGAATGCCTAGGAGTCAAGATTGGTACAAACTCTATTGTCAAAGTTTATATAAACTTGTTTAGTTTATTTTCTTCCATAAAAGTCTTAAATTCAAGTTTATGGATTCGTTTGATTGGCTAAATTGTTTAGGAAACTGACATAGAGTATAGAAATGGTGTCGTAGTTTGATATGGCTCGAAACTGAATGAATGGTGGACTTAAGAAGCAAGAGCCGAAAACCTGTAAAACTGATTACAGGCGTACCAGTCGACTGCTACGTCACCAGTCGACTGGTACGGGCAGTTTACATTGGGTGAGGCTAGTTTCAATAAGTATTAGCTACGAGATTTGAGAAGAAAGTATGACATGGTATTATGCATGATGACTTATGTTAGAATATAATTGTTAGAAGAATTTAAAAGAAAAAAAAAAGATTTCCGCATTTCTTTTAGTCATGTATAAAAGTAGAGAAGTACAGAGAAAGTAACGATCCGTCTAAAGGCAGAGAAGGCGGGTCGCCACACTTTGTATCCTGGCATTCCTTCGCCAGGTGCCTAGCAGTCCTTCGCTAGGGCTTTGTATCTTGGCATTCCTTCGCTAGGTGCCTAGCAGTCCTTCGCTAGTGCTTTGTATCCAGGCATTCCTTCGCTCGGTGCCTAGCTGTCCTTCGCTAGGGCTTTGTGTCCTGGCATTCCTTCGCTAGGTGCCTAGCAGCCCTTCGCTAGGACTTTGTTTCCTGCATACTTAATGAGCATGTTAGATAAACATAACATCTTAACTTTTGAACCCTTTGCCATTATCAAAACACAGGTTCAACTTGGGTGCTGTCTGCACCAACAATCTCCCCCTTTTTGATTTATGGCAACCCGATTCAAAGAGTTAAGTTAATCAAGACAGTTGATATAACAGTTTAGTTCCCTCCCCCTGGAAGGAATCTCCCCCTTGGTTTTTCAAAGTTTCGTGGGGTTAAAAAATTTCTAAGTCAAAGTGATGGAATTTATTTTTCAAAACTTAGAGCATTTTTCAAACGAAGTTTTAGAAAACTTAAACAAAATTTGGTTAGGCACTTTGGAAAATTTATGCTTAAAAAATTTTCTAGTCAATAGATTTCTAAAACATTTTCTTAAGTTTTAAGTTCCAAAAAAATTTTTCAATCTCTTTTTAATACTTTAGAGGCTTTATACTTAGAAACTTTTCTATTAGAGAAGTTTAGAAATAAGTACTTGGAGATTTTTGAACATAGCTTAAGTTTAAGTAGTTAGAAAATACTTTTGAAAACAGCTTGGGTCAAGTACTTACAATCAATTTTGAAAACACATTAGATCAAGTACTTTTGAACCAGTTTTGAAAATAACTTAATTATTTTGAAAACGGTTTTGAAAAAGAACTTAGAGTACTTTTAAATAGTTTTGAAAAAAAACTTAGCTTAAGCTTTTTGAAGAAAGGATAAAGTTTAAATATAAAGTTTAAATTTTGAAAAAAATTTAAAGCTCTTCTCTCTTTTCCTATCTCTCCCCCTTTGCCATATATCAAAAATAAAGCAATAGCAATAAAAATAAATTGCATGACAAAAGAATAATGTGTTGTACTGAACCAATGCAAGATAAACTGAACCAAGCCAATTTCAATTATCTTTTTAGGGTCCTGTCTAACCCAATTAGCTACTTACTAACTGTTATAAATAGTAGTTTTTGCTAAGGTTAGTCAAGTTAAGTGTTCTGTTCAAGTTAGATTTTCTAATCTTAACACTTAACTTGATTACTGTTTAAGTTGTATTTAGTACCCCAATTACTGCAGATGCACTGATCTACATCTTGAATTAAGGCAAAGACCTAAGCATCTCAACCCATTCTAGGTTATCAGTCAAAAGTATCCTAAGGTGCTTGTGAGATGCTGACTTCTAAATCTATAAGTGCATGCCGTTCTAGGGTTAGGGCCTGGCTAAGTTCATTTGCGAAAAAGCCCTAGATTTGAAGGGGGTAGTTTTTAAAATAACACTAAGTTGAAAAATTATTAAAGAGAAAAAGTTAAAAAGATTTTTCAAACTAATTAAAAGCTGATTTGAAATCAAGTAAAGCAGTTTTAAAATTGTTTTAGAAACTGATTTTCAAATCAAGTAAAGCAGTTAAAAAGACATAAAAATAGAGTAAACCTATTCTACTAAGCATAATCCTAACTGCTTTCTTAGTGAGCTGAACCTAGACTCAAGTAGGGGTTTAGTGAATATGTCAGCTAAGTTAGATTTAGAGTCTACATGCTTAAGGACTATTTCACCCTTGGCTACATGGTCTTTTACAAAGTGGTGTTTAACTTCTATGTGTTTAGTTCTGGAATGTTGGATTGGGTTTTTAGTTAGATTAATTGAGCTTATATTGTCAATGAAGACCTGAGTTTGGGTGTAGTTGAGCTGGAAGTCCTTAAGAGTGTGCATCATCCATAAAAGTTGTGCTACACACTCTCCTAAGGCAACATACTCAGCTTCAGTTGTGGATAGAGCTACACAGTGTTGTTTTCTGCTGCACCAACTTACTAGACTATTTCCTAACAGTTGGCAGCTTCCACTTGTACTCTTTCTATCTAATTTACAACCAGCGTAGTCAGAATTCGAGTATCCTGACAAGTTTAAATTTTGAAAAAAATTTAAAGCTCTTCTCTCCTTTCCTATCTCTCCCCCTTTACCATATATCAATAAAGCAATAGCAATAAAAATAAATTGCATGACAAAAGAATAATGTGTTGTACTGAACCAATGCAAGATAAACTGAACCAAGCCAATTTCAGTTATCTCTTTAGGGTCCTGTCTAACCCAATTAGCTAGTTACTAACTGTTATAAACAGTAGTTTTCGCTAGGGTTAGTCAAGTTAAGTGTTCTGTTCAAGTTAGATTTTCTAATCTTAACACTTAACTTGATTACTGTTTAAGTTGTATTTAGTGCCCCAATTACTGCAGATGCACTGATCTACATCTGGAATTAAGGCAAAGACCTAAGCATCTCAACCCATTCTAGGTTATCAGTCAAAAGTATCCTAAGGTGCTTGTGAGATGCTGGCTTCTAAATCTATAAGTGCATGCAGTTCTAGGGTTAGGGCCTAGGCTAAGTCCATTTGCGAAAAAGCCCTAGATTTGAAGGGGGTAGTTTTTAAAATAACACTAAGTCGAAAAATTATTAAAGAGAAAAAGTTAAAAAGATTTTTCAAACTAATTAAAAGCTGATTTGAAATCAAGTAAAGCAGTTTTAAAATTGTTTTAGAAACTGATTTTCAAATCAAGTAAAGCAGTTAAAAATGACATAAAAATAGAGTAAACCTATTCTACTAAGCATAATCCTAACTGCTTTCTTAGTGAGCTGAACTCAGACTCAGGTAGGGGTTTAGTGAATATGTCAGCTAAGTTAGATTTAGAGTCTACATGCTTAAGGACTATTTCACCCCTGGCTACATGGTCTCTTACAAAGTGGTGTTTATCTTCTATGTGTTTAGTTCTGAAATGTTGGATTGGGTTTTTAGTTAGATTAATTGAGCTTATATTGTCAATGAAGACCTGAGTTTGGGTGTAGTTGAGCTGGAAGTCCTTAAGAGTGTGCATCATCCATAAAAGTTGTGCTACACACTCTCCTAAGGCAACATACTCAGCTTCAGTTGTGGATAGAGCTACACAGTGTTGTTTTCTGCTGCACCAACTTACTAGACTATTTCCTAACAGTTGGCAGCTTCCACTTGTGCTCTTTCTATCTAATTTACAACCAGCGTAGTCAGAATCCGAGTATCCTGACAAGTCAAAGGTTGAGGTCCTAGGATACCAAATCCCTACATTTAGAGTGCTCTTAACATATCTTAGTATTCTTTTTAGGGCTGCTAAGTGCGTTTCCTTAGCACAGGTTTGGTATCTAGCACACATTCCTACAGCAAAAAGAATATCAGGTCTACTGGCTGTGAGGTACAGTAGACTCCCAATCATACTTCTATAGAGTTTAAGGTCTACTGTTTTACCATCAGGGTCACTATCTATTTTTACGTTTGTGGCCATGGGGGTACTTATGCTTTTAGAGTTATCCATTTTAAATTTCTTTATTAATTCTTTAGCATATTTGGATTGATGGACATAGTTTCCATCCTTAGTTTGTTTAATTTGTAACCCTGGAAAAAAGTTGAGCTCACCAACTAAGCTCATTTCAAACTCATTTTCCATTATTTTCACGAATTCTTTTAAAAAATTAGAGTTGGTGGACCCAAAGATTATGTCATCGACATAGATTTGGGCAATAATGATTTCTTTTCCTAAGGTTTTAATAAATAGGGTTGAGTCAATTTATCCTTGTTTAAATTCTTTAAAAATTAGATAAGTTGATAAGCGTTCATACCATGCCCTAGGTGCTTGTTTTAGTCCATAAAGTGCTTTAGTGAGTTTGTAAACATGGTCAGGTCTTTCTAAGTCCTCAAAACCAGGGGGTTGTCCTACATAGACTTCTTCCTTAATGAATCCATTTAGAAAGGCTGACTTTACATCCATTTGGTATAGTTTAAATCCTTTATGGGATGCAAACGCTAATAACATCCTAATGGACTCAAGTCTAGCTACTGGGGCATAGGTTTCGTCATAATCTAACCCTTCTACCTGACTGAATCCTTTTGCTACTATGCGGGCTTTATTTCTGACTATCTCTCCTTGATCATTTAACTTATTCCTAAAAATCCACTTTGTGTCAATGATGGATTTGCCCTCAGGTTTAGGTACTAGTTCCCAGACTTGGTTCCTTTCGAATTGGGCTAATTCTTCTTACATAGCTATGATCCAATCAGGATCAGGTAGGGCTTCCTCTATAGTCTTAGGTTCTATTTTTGAAATCATTGCTATCTGACTAAGATTTCTATAGGAAGACCTAGTTCTAACTCCTAAAGTTGGATCACCCACAATTTGATCAGTAGGGTGACTAAGTCTGGGTTTCTTGGTTTTTCTAGAACATGGTTCAGCCTCAGGTCCGGCTGGTCGATTTGGTTCAACATTTGGTTCAGTGTTTGGTTCAATGTTTGGTTCAACATTTGGTTCAATTGACTCAGAAGTTGGTTCAATAGTTAGTTCATTTAAGGGTCCAATTAAAGGTTCAATTATTTGTTCATTATCTTCTTGATCAGTTTTTGATGAAGTTAGATCTGGATTATCAGATTTTGAGTTGATTTCTTCATCAAATATTAAATTTGTTGTTTCTTCAATTTTCTTAGTTTGTTTGTTGTAAACCCTATAGGCTCTACTTGTTGTTGAATATGTCACGCCCCGAGACCGTGGAGCCGCTGATCCAATAGAAAATCGGACAGCACCTCCCTTGTCCGGCGGACAATTTACACATACATACAATATCTATGACACAACCACGCAGTTTAATTGGCCTCAGGCCTCAAAACATATATATAGACACTAAGAAAAACCATAACAATAAAACATAATAAACCGTACCTGACTGCGGACCGGTCCGACTTACGACGAAACAACAAACACAAAAGAAAAAAAACCCCTTGAGGCACACGACACATGACATATACAAATCGATAAATAAATATGAAACATAGGCACTACTAAGTACAAAACAAACTATATCGTGGCGATGGGTAGGGACTAGCTGTCGGGCTCTTCTGACGACTCCAAGTATCTTAACCTGAAATAAAAACATATGGCAACGGTGTGAGTCCATAAACTCAGCGAATACCCAGCAGATATGCATAGTATGTTACAATAACAATAAGGGTCTACGCTAATACAGTCTCATATAAACAATCAGAAAGGGTATACTGAAGATACTAAATATAGGTACATACTCGAATCCATCTATCCTGCAAAGGAGTGAAATCAATCCCTATGGAACAAGTATATCATATATCCAAAGTAGACAAATCTCCAGTATATGCATGTCAATCAAGTGCAGAAATCAAAATGCAACAAACAATGCACGATGCAAAATATGCACATGGTGCAATAACATGTGTCACCCCTGACACCAGTCAGATCATCGTCCACCTGTCATAAATGAACGTCCGAAAGGGTAGAGCTATGACAACTGTACGCACTCTGCTATCACTGCTCCTGAGTGACCGAGTGGACAGGATGCTGGCGGAGGTCTCTCTCCTACCCCAAGCAATGGGGGAGTCTAGCTCTCATCTTCTCGTGTCTCAGGACGAGAAGGGATCCCTGGCTGCTACCACGCACCAGAACCACCCTCCAAATAGTGACCGTGCGGAGCAATACAGGGCAAATGCACACACTCTATGGCAGCCACTACCCCTGAGTGGATGTGTGTGCATAGCCTCATGTAACTGACAACGGGCTCAGACTACATAGGAGCCGATGATTGTCAGCATGCAATAATGCAAGGATGGTGCATGACCCAAACCCATATAACACTCACTAAGTCCTCAACTAACACCTCAGTGTGCTAGGTATAGGTCTGAATTCCAAATCATAGGATACAAGTAACCTACTAGGTATACTGAAAAAGTAAGCCAGTGATCTATCAATGTCACAATGCAAGAGGAAACATATCTCTACATCTATGTACAAATAAATATATACATGGCAACTATTGAGACTGTATGAAGCGGAAAGGAAATAACCTCAAGGATAAGCAACTGATATCAAATACAGGTATACTAAGACAGATATAGCATACAATATTACTGTTATCTATAACAGACAATGCATAGCAATATGACTATATCTAAAAGATAAGTCAAAGGGTACCCGCCTCCAAGAGAGAGATGCTCGTATCAGAAGGGACCTCTTGTCCGATAATCAGTAATGCTAAATCCAATCGAGGCCCTGTATCAAAGGCATTGTTTAGTTGCAATAACATGTGATGTTTAGCTAAATGTGCTACCTTAATTAATTAGGATCATCCTAACCATCATATTTCATTTAATTAACCATAATTAAATGATTAACTCTTAATTACCAAATTGTATTAAGTTCAACCTAATTATCGAAATTAGGTTTTAATCTCCTACATATCTTAACATATCCTAATTAGATCAATATCTCCTCCTAGTTCATCCAAGATCTTGGCCAAACCACAAAACAATTGTCACAGCGCATAAGCAAAACTAACATCAAGGGACCACCCCATGGCAAAGAATTCCAAATCCAAACACTAACACAAGACCCATGAACAAAACCTACAGTACAGTATCAAAATCCTTAATGAAACTCACGCTAGCACACCAATTCGTAATAGGGCACTTCACAAGGAGGTTTATCACAACCCAATTACAGCATAGATTTATCAGAAGTAGAACTAATCCAAAAGAAAACTCACTGGTAGAAATCTATGAAAGCTAAAATAGAAATCGCAACACCACAGCTCTTACCTCTAATGCTCGTTGGTAAAAACACCCAACACGCACACAACCCTCCTTCCTTCATCTAGATCTGGCGAAGGTGAGCAATCGCAAGAAGCTGCCATGTATCCACCAATTAGGGCACACAGGTAAGGACATCTAAACCGAATGAAACCTCGAATCTTAGTCCTTACCTAAGTTGCGATCGAAGAGGAACACGCTAAAACATCGACTCCAAAACCTCCCAAAGCTAATCGATTCATTGAGGCCACAGTCGCGTAAACAGAGAGAGAGAGACGAGACGTTGGCTAAGATGAAGAGACGAGAGGGATCGACGACCGGCTGAGGGAGATCGGCGGCATCGGCGCTAGGGCACGGGGAAGAGGAGAAGAAACGGAGGAAGGGGGCGGCGCGTCTGGTTTAGGGCACGGTGAGGGGTGAGGAGAGTAAATATAAAAGGGGAGGGAACTTTTGCAGTAAAGCCCCTGACCTTTTCTCAAATTAACCTTCTACCCTTAGGGTAAAGGATTTAATCATTTAACCCTCCAACTTATTGTAATCCACTTTAATAAATTTCTAGGGATAAATTATTTATCCATTCGTAATTCATGAGTCTACCTGAGAGCCCCTTAACTTTAGGTAAATCTACTTAAGCTAACTCTTTAAGGTTTTCTTCCATGAAGCCCTTAATAAGTTTTAGGTTTTTATAATAAAACCCCTTGGGTTCCTCTCGTAGGGCCGAAAACCCTAGACTCAATCCGGAAAAATCTCAAAAAAATTTCTAGTCTGGATTTTCGAATCGCCGTATTTTACAGAATATCCTAGGAAGATGCCTGGGGTTGACTTAGACTGGAATTTACCTAGATAGTCCTTGGTGTTTAGGATATGGACTTTGCACCCAAAGACCCTTAGGTAGTGTATGTTTGGGAGTCTATGGTAGTATAATCCATAGGGTGTTTTATTGTGTCGTTTGTTAATTAGTACCCTATTTTGGATGTAGCAAGCCGTACTAATTGCTTCTGCCCAATATTGGTTAGCTAAGTTAAATTCATTGAGCATAGCCCTAGCGGCTTCCTGTAGTGTTCTATTTTTCCTTTCGACTATGCCATTTTGTTGGGGGGTTCTAGGACACGAAAATTCATATATATACCCATTTACCTTACAAAATTCCTCGAATTGTTGATTTTCAAATTCTCCCCCGTGGTCACTCCTAAGTCTTTTGATTTTTGTATCGTTTTGATTTTCAATTAACTTACAAAAGTCATTTAATAGGTTTAGGGTTTCATCTTTGGTCTTTAGAAACCTAACCCAGGTAAACCTAGAGTAATCATCAACTATTACTAAGCAGTACCGGTTTCCGCTTAGTGACTTGGCTCCATGTGAATCAAATAGTTCAAGGTGCAGAAGCTCAAGTGTGGTTTGAGTTAGATCAGATTGAATTAGTTTGTGATTAGACCTGGTTTGTTTACTTTGATTACATGATTCACATATTAAGTTTTCATGATTTTTAATTTTAGGGATACCTTAATTAGGCCAAGTTGGGTGATTTTCAAAATTATTCTCAAATTTGTGTGACCTAATCTCCTATGCCAGAGGTTTGATTGTTCTAGCTGAGTTAACATGCACTTAGGTACTAGAGGTAGGTTTATAGTGTAAACATTATTTTTCCTAGTGCCCTTAAGCATGATTTCTGAGTCTTACAAGTTTCTAATCAGGCAGTTAGAATTGGTAAAGGTAACTACATAACCAGTATCATACAATTGACTTATGCTAAGCAAGTTAAATTTAAAATTTTCAACCAAAAGAACTTTCTTAATAACAAAGTCAGATTTAAGTTCAATATTACCTGACCCAATCACCTTGAGTGTAACATTGTTGCCAAATGCCACTGAGCCTAGGTTTTTGAATTTGAGTTTGGTGAATTTCAATTTATCTCCAGTCATGTGTCTGGAACACCCGCTATCCAACATCCATTGGTCTAAATCTTTATGTTCCTACACATAAAGAGTTTTGTTGATTTGGATCCAATTAGAATCAGGAATAGCCTAAATTGATTTTCACAGCCTAGTCTGTCTCACCCAAATCTAGGGCTATCAATTACGTTAGCCTTATAGGTTTTGTGAGACAGGTTTTAGTAGATAAAATTATTTTGTAAAATCATGATTTATTTTGAAAAAGTTGAATTAACTTTAAAAACAGTTGATTTTAGTTTATTTTAAAAAAATATTTAAATCTATAATTAACTGAAAATTTGTGTTAGATTCGAATTTTACAAAGAATAATTTGAATTTCAAAAATTTGCTTCCAGGTCTTGGCGAGGCACTAGGCCTTCTTTGGTCGTAGCCTTATTGGATCATCAACCCTTTCCTTGACAAAGCCTTTTAATGAAATTTCATTTTCAAAATTATTTTTTGAAGAATTCTGGTCTAACTAGTTTGGGTCTTGGATCGGTAGCTTCGGCTAGTTTCACCAGTCTAAAGAGACCAAGTAGAGTATACTTGACCTTATTAGAATTGGCTTCCCTAACGTACTATCATCTCATCGCCACCCAATACTATGTTGTTCAAATTTCAGTTAAGTTGGTTCAATCCTTAAACTAACCATTCCTAAGTCTAAGCATAATAAATTGTAGAAATTAAATAAACAAACAATCATGCAATTTGAAAACAAGAATTAAAATTTATCTAACTATAAATATTGTTTTTAATTTGGCTCCCCCTAGACTAAAGCCTCAGTAGTGATTCGGCAAGATGTGAATCTTGTCCTTGGGGATCCAATACTGATTTGATCCAGTTTGTTTATTCAGGCACAGTTTGGGTACCCATGCCTGAACTTTAGATCTGGACTGGTTCAGTACAGCATAGTAGGATCTTTGTCTAGATTTGGTTCTATAGCTTAATCCGGATCGATTTAGAACCGACTTCTGTTTTCCAAGAATCATGTCAAGACCCTTGGAACCAGAAGTGAATCGTTCTAAAGCTGATCTAAGGTCCTTGACCTGAGTTTTCAAGGAGGAGTTCTCTTTCTCATGTTTTTCAACTTGAGTAGAGGTTCCTTCTTGAACCTTCTTAGTTAAGGATCTAGAGTCAGCTCTCTCTTTTAGGAGTTTTACTTCCTGACGGAGAGATTCGACTTAGAGTTTAGCTTTCGCCAAATCTCGAGAAAGATAGGAAATTAATTCATTTAACTGATTTCTTGAAAAACCACTTACAATTATTTCGTTGTCCTCTGAGAATGTAAGTTTGCCGTCGTCCGGCTCCGACTCTGACTTGGTCTCGATTTCTTCTGAGGCGGTTAGTGCGAGCAGGTTTGACTGTGGGACCTCTTCTTCTTCTTCGGAGGAGGACTCGTCTCACGTTGCCTGAAGTGCCTTCTTCTTTCTCGTCTTCTTTGATTCCTTCAGGTTAGGGCATTCAGTCTTGTAGTGGCCCTTCTTCTTGCACTTGTAACAGGCCACGTTGGGTTTATTCTTTTCATTTGAGGGTTCAGCTTGTTCTTCTTTTCTTCGGCTGGCTTTTCTTCTGTTGGTCTAGTTTTTTAGCTCTTTGTAGTAGTCCCGGGCTAGCCGAACCAACTTAGGCCGATTTCCCTCGTTGTCTTCTGAGTCTGAATCTGAATCAGATTTGGGTGCAGGTTGAGGCTTCTTATTGGTTGACTTTCCAGCTTTACCTGCAACGAAAGCAATGCCTTTCTCGGCCAGATTGCAGTTAGTCTACTCATGCAATTCTAATTCAGAAAACAGTTCATCTAATTTAATTTTAGAGAGGTCCCTTGAAACCTTGTATGCATCTACCATAGATGCCCACAAGGTGTTTCTCGGGAAAGCGTTAAGAGCGTATCTTATCAGGTCACGGTTTTCTACCTTGTGACCGATTGTGTGTAGTCCGTTCATTAACTCCTAAATTCTGGCGTGGAGCTGGGCTGCTGTTTGGTTGTCATTCATCTTGATCGTGTACAGCTTGTTCAGGAGGAGATCTCTCTTGCTGATTCGAGTATCTGAAGTTCCTACGTATAGCTTGATTAGCTTACCCCATAGCTCCATTGCACTGTTGAATGGTCCTACCCGATTCAACTCTTCCTTGGTTAGGCCGCATTGAAGTGTCTGGGTTGCTTTGGCATTAGCTTCAATTTTTCTTTTCAGAGCGGTATCCCACTCAGCGTAAGACTGTGGCACTCCTTCAGCATTCTTTGGAATCTCCAGTCCGGACTGGATGATTATTCACATGTCCACCTGAGTTTTCAGGTGGACCTCCATCCGACTTTTCCAGTAGGAGAAGTCCTCCCCACTGAAAAGTGGTGGTCTGGCTGTGCTGAATCCTTCTTGCATGGCCATTTATCTGAAAATAAGAGTAAAAAGGAAAGAAATATCCCAAGACTTGGTCTTGGATTAGTAGTGCGGGAAGAAAAAGAAATTTTATCGAGGGGTGTTGCACCGTTCTCGATTAACGATAAAAATTCGTAAAAGAAAATAAAAATCGAAGAAAATCTGAAAAATTCTCAAATTGGTGGTTGCACCAAATTTGAGCTACCCCGCTCTGATACCACTTGTTGGATCGAGAGAAAACGATAGAGGGGGGGTGAATATCGTAAAACATTTCGGATTAAAGATAAGAGACTACGCAGCGGAAAATTAAAACACAACGCAAAAACGCAAGCGGTTTTACTTGGTTCGGAGTCGCGGTCGGCTCCTACTCCAAGGCCCACGGTCGTTGACCGTTTACTGCGGGCAATTCTATATGAGCGCAAAAAGGTTTACAAGAATTGTATAAGTAAATTGCAGTAAATATAACAGTTTTACTCTTCGTGATCAACGCCCGGTATGGATTGTACTTCAGTGCGGAGGGTCGTCGTCGGCGCTTGGAATCTCGAAATGGCAAGTTTCTGGAGAATCGTGTTTGAGTCGAAGAGCGTAGAAGCGTTGGAAAGATTGTTCTCTAAAGCCTTGGGGTCGAGGGGCTATTTATAGCCTTCTGGGGCACCTGAACGTTGGGGGTGCCCCCCACGTGTCAACCGATCCGAACAAGTCTCGGTCAGCCCTTATCCCACTTGAATAGGGCTGAGAGTTGACTGGGGGCGCCCGGGTTGACTCGGTCCGCTGGCTTCTCGCTGGCTTGACTCTATCCGCTTCGTTGGCTTGAGCCTGGGGCGCCCGAGGCATCCGGGCCACCCGGGAGCACGGGGGGCCCGGGAGCATGGGGGCGCCCCCCCCAGTGAGCTTCCGAAGCGTTCTCTTGCTTTACTTGTTTTGCTTTGACCTTGGGGGCGCCCGGAACCTCCGGGGCGCCCTACTCAGCTGCTGCCTCTCTCCCTTGAGGCGTTCTGAGCTGCAGAGACTCGTTCCTTTGGTCCTGCATCTAGGGTTAGTTGCAAATACAATAAAACAAGAATATGTTATGATTATACAGCCTTAGCTGTCTTGGTTCTGATTTTGGGTCTCCAAAATGGAACCCTAGGTCGAACCGATGCCTACTGTTCCCTCGACGGGGAACGCGTCCTCACCTACTCCTCTCAGGAGAATTTACCTGTTGCCAACCGGCTCCTCCGGTTGGACTTTTGCCCAGCAATCCTTCGCCAGGTGCCCAGCTGTCCTTCGCCAGGTCTTCAGTACCAAGCAGTCCTTCGCCTGGTGCCTAGCAGTCCTTCGCTAGGGCTTTGTATCCTGGCATTCCTTCGCCAGGCCTGCAGTCTTCGCTAGGCTTGACAGTCCTTCGCCGTGCTATCTTCGCTAGGGCTTTGTGTCCTGGCATTCCTTCGCTAGGTGCCTAGCAGCCCTTCACTAGGACTTTGTTTCTTACACACTTAATGAGCATGTTAGATAAACATAACAACTTAACTTTTGAACCCTTTGCCATTATCAAAACACAGGTTCGACTTAGGTGCTGTTTGCACCACAGTTCTAGGGTTAAGGCCTAAGCTAAGTCCATTTGCGCAAAAATCCTAGTTTTGAAGGGGGTCAGTTTTTGAAAAAAAACTAAGTCAGAAAATCTTTTTGAATTTCAATAACTTGGTAAAAGAAATGTTTTAACAACAATTTTAAATTCTAATTTTCAAAAAAATTGAGAAAATAGAAAAGATTTTTGAAAAACAATTTAGAACAGTCCTATTCTACTAAGCACAACCCTAACTGCCTTTTTAGGAAGCTAAACTCAGATTCAGGTAAGGGTTTGGTAAAAATGTCAGCTAAATTGGATTTTGAGTCCACATGCATAAGTACTATTTCACCCCTAGCTACATGATCCCTTATAAAATGATGTTTAACTTCAATATGTTTGGTTTGGGAGTGTTGAATTGCATTCTTAGTTAGATTTATTGAACTAATATTGTCAATGACAACTTTAGTTTGGGTGTAGTCAAGCTAGAAGTCCTTAAGAGTGTGCATCATCCATAAAAGTTGTGTCACACCCTCTCCTAGGGCAACATATTCTGCTTCAGTTGTGGACAAGGTTACGCAGTGTTGCTTTCTACTACACTAGCTGACTAGACTATTTCCTAACAACTGAGAACTTCCACTTGTACTCTTTCTATCTAATTTACAACCTGCATAATCAGAGTCAGAATATCCTGATAATTCAAAAGTGGAAGTCCTAGGATACCAAATCCCTACATTTAGGGTACCCTTAATGTATCGTAGAATTCTTTTTAGAGCTGCTATGTGGGATTCCTTAGCACAGGTTTGGTATCTAGCACACATTCCTACAGAAAATAAGGTATCAGGTCTACTAGCAGTTAAGTATAGTAAGCTACCAATCATACTTCGGTATAACTTTAAGTCAACAAGTTTACCGTCAGGGTCATTATCAATTTTGACATTAGTAGCCATAGGGGTACTTAAGCTTTTAGAATTGTCCATTTTGAATTTCATTTTTAATTCTTTAGCATATTTGGATTGGTGAACATAATTACCATCTCTAGTTTGTTTAATTTGTAGACTAAGAAAAAGTTAAGCTCACCTACCAAACTCATCTCAAATTCACTCTCTATAATTTTCACAAATTCTTTTAGAAAATTAGAATTGGTAGATCCAAATATTATATCATTAACATAAATCTATGCAATAAAAATATCTTTTTCTAAGGTTTTAACAAATAGTGTGGAGTCAATTTGACCTTGGTTAAATTCCTTAGAAATTAAATAGGTTGATAAGCGTTCATATCAAGCCCTAGGTGCTTGTTTTAACCCATAAAGTGTTTTTCTAAGTTTAAATACATATTCAGGTTTTTCTATGTCCTCAAATCCTGGGGGTTGTCCTATATAAACTTCTTCTTTAATAAACCCATTAAGAAAAGCAGACTTGACATCCATTTGGTAAAGTTTAAACCCTCTATGGGCTGCAAAATCTAATAACATTCTAATTGACTCAAGTTTGGCTACTGGGGCATAGGTTTCATCATAGTCTAACCCTTCGACTTGACTAAACCCTTTAGATACTAAGCTGGCTTTATTTCTAACAATTTCTCCTTGATCATTTAGTTTGTTTCTAAACACCCACTTAGTATCTATAATTGATTTTCCCTCAGGTTTAGGTACTAATTCCCAAACTTGGTTTCTTTCAAATTGGGCTAACTCCTCTTGCATAGCTATAATCCAATCTGGGTCAGGTAGGGCTTCTTCTATAGTCTTAGGTTCAATTTTTGAAATAAGTGCGATCTGACTAAGATTTCTATAAGAAGACCTAGTTCTGACTCCTAAGGTTGGATCACCCATAATTTGATCAGAAGGATGATTCAGTCAGGGTTTCTTTGTTCTTCTAAAACTTGGTTCAGCCTCAGGTCCGGCTAGACAGTTTGGTTCAGTGTTTGGTTCAACTATTTGAGTTGGTTCAGTTAATACCTCAGTTATTGGTTCAAGTGATAATCCATTGAATGGTTAAATTAGTGGTTCAATTGATGGTTCACTTGATGGTTCATTGTCATCGTGATCAAGATTTGATTGATTTAACTTTTGATTATCTAATTTTGGTTCAACTTCTTCGTCAATGATTAATTTGGTAGTTTCTTCAATTTTGTGGGTTTGATTATTATAAACCATATAGCTCTACTCATTGTTGAATATCCTAGGAAGGTCCCTGGGGTTGACTTTGATTGGAACTTACCTTGGTAGTCCTTAGTGTTCAAGATGTGGACTTTGCACCCAAAGACCCTTAAATAGTGTAGATTTGGTAATCTATGATAGTAGAGTTCGTAGGGTGTCTTATTGTGCCTTTTATTAATTAGGACCCTATTTTGAATATAACATGTCGTATTTACCGCTTCTGCCCAAAATTGGTTAGCTAGGTTGTATCATTGAGCATGATCCTAGCGGCTTCCTGAAGGGTTCTATTCTTTCTCTTAACTATCCCATTTTGTTGGGGGGGTTCTAGGGCAGGAAAACTCATGAATATACCCATTAATTTTACAAAACTCCTCAAATTTTTGATTTTCAAACTCTCCCTAATGATCACTCCTAAGTCTTTTAATTTTAATATCATTTTGATTTTTAATCATTTTGCATAAGTCATTAAATAAGTTAAAGGTTTCATCCTTAGTTTTCAAGAACCTAACCCAGGTAAACCTAGAGTAATCGTCGATTATTAGTAAGCAGTACCGATTCCCACTTAGTGACTTGGCTCCATCTGAATCAAATAGGTCAAGGTGTAAGAGCTCAAGTGTGGTTTGAGTTAAGTCAGATTGGGTTGGTTTATGGGTTGACTTAGTTTGTTTGCCATGTTTACATGAGTTACAACTTGTATTTTCAAAATTCTTGATTTTAGGCACACCTTTAATTAACCCAAGTTGAGTAATTTTTGAAATTAGTTTGATATGAGTGTGACATAATCTCCAATGCCAAAGGTTAGATTCTTCTAATTGAGTCAGAAAGCATTTGGGTACTATAGGTAGATTAATAATGTAAACGTTATTTTTTCTAGTACCCTTAAGTGTTATCTCTGAGTCTTGAATGTTTCTAATAAGACAGTTAGAGTTGGTGAAAGTAACTATATAACCAGTATCACAGAGTTGACTAATGCTAAGCAAATTGAACTTGAAATTTTCAACCAGTAGCACTTTCTTAATAATGAAATCAGAATTAAGTTCAATGTTACTTGACCCAATTACTTTGAGTATAGCGTTGTTGCCAAATGCTACTGAACCTAGGTTATTGAACTTGATTTTGGTGAATTTCAATTTATCCCCAGTCATGTGTCTGGAGCATCCACTATCCAACATCCACTGGTCCAAATCTTTATGTTCCTACACATAAAGTATGTATTGATTTGGATCCATTAGAAGTAGGGATAGCTTAAATTGAATTTCACTACCTAGTCTGTCTCACCCATATCTAATGTTATCAAACATGTTAACCTTATGAGTTTTGTGAGACAGGTTTAAAACATTTAAATTTTTTGAAAAACAATTACTTTTGAAAAATGTTGAATTAATTTTGAAAAAATTGTTGAGTTGGGATTATTGATTTTGAAAAGAAGTTAAGTCTAGGATTTAATTTAAAATTTATGTTAGATTCAAATTTATCAAATCGTAAATTGAATTTGAATTTCGATAATTGGCTTCCAGGTCTTGGCGAGGCACAGAGGCCTTCTTTAGCCATAGCCTTATTAGAGCAACAACCCTTTCCTTGACAAAGCCTTTTATCGAAATTTCATTTTCAAATTACTTCTTGAAAAATTTTGGTCTAACTAGTTTAGGTTTTGAATCGGTAGCTTCAGCTAGTTCCACCAGACTAAACAGACCGAGTAGGGTACGCCTTACCCTACTTGACCTTATTAGAAAGGTTTCCCTAACGTACTATCATCTCACCTCTACCTAATACTATGTTGTTCAAATTTTAAATAAATCTTTTGTCCTTAAACTATTCCTAAGTCTAATCATAATAGTAAAATTGCAGAAAAAAATAAACAAGCAAGAAAGCAATTAAATTAAAAAATCATCTAACTATAAATATGGTTTTTATATTGGCTCCCCCTGGACTAAAGCCTCGATAAGGGTTAGGCAAGATGAGAATCTTGTCCTTGGGGATCCAATACTGTTTTGGTCCAGTTTGTTTGGTCAAACACAGCTTAGGGACCCATGCTTGGACTCAGGTTCTAGGTTGGTTCAACACGGAATAATATAAGCGTTGTCTCGACTTGGTCCGATAACCTAGTCCGGATCGATTGAGAACAGACTTCTATTTTGTAACGACCCGGCCCTGTCTAACTGTTGGCCGTGTCGTTACTCTACTTGTTTCCCGCTGGCAGCGGTTTTTGTTCAGGATTCATCTAGATAGGCTAATCTAGTTCTTAATTTTTGAGTTTTTTACCATTTTAGGAATCTTATGTCTAAGTTCGACTTGACACCAGTAGTAGAGTAACGACACGGCCAACAGTTAGACAGGGCCGGGTCGTTACATAAAAAGGCGCCTTTTATTGTAACGACCCGGCCCATTTGGCGGCCCATTGGCGGTCTCAACCGTCGACCGTCGACCGTACCGTTACCATACTAGGTCTTCCCACTCCTGGCATGGATTTTTGCCTTCCCAGGATTCGAACCCTAGACCCAGGCTTAAATCTAGTTCTTTATGAATCCTGAATACCAATTGAGCTAACCTAGTATTGGTAACGGCACGGTCGACGGTCGACGGTCGAGACCGCCAAATGGGCCGCCAAATGGGCCGGGTCGTTACATATTTTCCAAGGATCATGTCATGACCCTTGGAACCCGAAGTGAACCATTCTAAGGCAACTCTGAGCTCTTTGACTTGAGTTTTCAATGAGGAATTCTCTTCCTCAAGCTTTTGGACTTGAGTTGAGTTTCCTTCTTGAATTGGCTCAGTCAAGGGACTCGAGTTGACTTCCTCGTTCAGGAGTTTTACTTCCTGTCGGAGGCTCTCAACTCGGATGTTGGCTTTCGCCAATTTTCGAGATAAATAAGAAATTAGATTGTACAACTCAGATTCGGGATAACCTCTTACCGTGATTTGTCCGTCCTTCGAGATTGTGAGCTTTCTGGTGTTGACATCCTCTTCTGGTTCCGATTCTGTCTCGGAGTTGACGTCTTCCGAGGCGGTTAAGGCGAGCAGATTCGAGTGCGGGACTTCTTCTTCGGAGGAGGAGGAGGATTCATCCCAGGTGGCTTGAAGAGCCTTCTTCCTCCGTGCCTTCTTGTTTTCCTTTAGGTTGGGGTATTCTGACTTGAAGTGTCCCTTCTTGTTGCACTCGTAGCAGGTGATGTTGCCTTTGCTCTTTGAGCTCATCGAGGGTTCCGCTGGATCTTCCTTTCTCTGGCTTGACTTTTTCTTATTCGTTTGGTGCTTAAGTTCTTTGTAGTAATCGAGAGCTAGCCGGACCAATTTGGGACGATCCCCTTCACTGTCGTCTGATTACGAGTCTGAGTCGGACTCGGGTAGTGGTTGAGGCTTCTTTTTCGGGGGTTTTTCCTTGAGTCTTACCTGTAAGAAATGCTATACCCTTCTCGACCAAAGTAGTATTAGTCTGTTCGTGCAATTCTAACTTGAAAAATAGCTCATCTAATTTAATTTCAGACAAATTCCTTGAAACCTTGTAGGCATCCACCATAGATGCCCACAGTGAGTTTCTCGGGAATGAGTTCAAGGTATACCTGATTAGGTCACAATTTTCAACCTTGTGACCTATAGTATATAGCCCGTTCATCAGCTCCTGAATTCTGGCGTGGAGTTGAGCTGCTGATTCTCCATCGTGCATCTTTATCGTATAGAGTCTGTTGAGCAACAGATCTCTTTTGCTGATTCGGGTGTCAGATGTACCTTAATGTAGCTCGATCAGCTTGTTCCAAAGGTCTTTTGCGCTGTTGAAGGGTCCTACACGGTTCAACTCCTCTTTTGTCAGGCCGCATTGCAAGGTCTGGGTTGCTTTTGCGTTGACATCGATCTTCTTCTTTAGTGGGTCCGTCCCACTCGGTGTAGTGTTGTACTACGCCTTGTGCATTCTTCGGTATTTCCAGTCCAGATTGGATAATAATCCACATGTCCACCTGAGTTTTCAGGTGGACTTCTATCCTACTCTTCTAGTAGGAGAAATCTTCTCCACTGAAGAGCGGTGGTCTGGCGGTGTTGTATCCCTCTTGCATGACCATTAAATTAAACTGAAAAATTTTACAAACAAAACCTTGTCCCAAGACTACGTCATGGATTAGCAGTGCGGGAAAAAAATTTAATAATAATGAAAAAATCGAGTGGTGTTGCACCAACCTCGATTAACGAAAAAAATACGAGCGGAGAAAAAGAAAAAAATATTAAAGTTCGAAAATCCTAAAAAAATTCTCAACTGGTGGTTGCACAAAGTTTGAGTCACCCGCTCTGATACCACTTGTGGGATCGGATTGAATCGATAGAGGGGGGGGGTGAATATCGATCATTAAATTTTCAGAAATAGTTAGAGAAATTACGCAGCGGAAAGCAAAAACAATCGCTAACACTTTTGTTTTTACTTGGTTCGGAATCGCAGTTGGCTCCTACTCCAAGGCTCACGGTCCTTGACTGTTTACGACGGGCAATTCAATATTTTCGTAAAGTGATTACAAGTTGAGTACAAATATAGAATTAAAAATAATTACAACGCTTAACAAAAAGAATTTATACAGACGATCGGAGAAGTTGCAAATTCGGAGCCGCGGGTCGTCGTTGGCGCTTGAATCTCTAGTACGGAGAATGTCGGAGTAGAGCGCGTGAATGAGTGCGTAGAGAGCAATTGTTGTGGAAGCCAAGGGGGTGAACCCCTTTATATAGTCGTAGCTGGGCGCCTGTGTTGAAGGGGACACTTGACACATGACCTGTCCTGCGAGAACCTCAATCCGTAGACTTGGCCAGCGCTTTTCCCCTCAACCAAGGCGCCTGAGCTAAATGGGGTGCCTGTGTTAACACAGGCGCCTCATATGCAGTCTTGAGGATTGCTTCGCAGAGTTCTAGAATTTTCCCTTTGTCTGGGGTGCCTGTCTCATCACAGGCGCCTAGCCCAAGCAGGGTGCCTCACTCCATTGAGGCGCCTGGGAGTAGAAACTTCAACCCTTCGTTCTGCAACCAAGGTTAGTTCCAAAACACAAGAAACATATATATGATATGAAATTAAGCATGATTTACAGCCTGAGCTGTCTTGGTTCTGAATTTGGGCTTCCCAAATTGAACCCTAGGTCGAATCGACCCAAATGTTCCCTCTACGGGGAACGCATCCTCACCTACTCCTGTCGGGAGAGTTTACCTTTTTGCCAATCGGCTCCTCCGGTAAGACTTTTGCCCAGCTTCACTCACCAGGTCTTCGTGCCCAGTCCGCGACCAGGACTTAGTGCTCAGCTTCACACACTAGGTCTTCGGTGCCCAGTCTCCGACCAGGTCTTAGTGCCCAGCTTCACTCACCAGGTCTTAGTGCCCAACTTCACTCATCAGGTCTTAGTGCCCAACTTCACTCACCAGTTCTTAGTGCCCAACTTCACTCATCAGGTCTTAGTGCTCAGCTTCACTCACCAGTTCTTAGTGCCCAATTCTTAGAACCAGGACTTAGTACCTAGTGTACCTAGGACTTTTCCTGCACACTTGATTAGCCTTATTAGATAACAACAAAACCTTAACTTCTGAACCCTTTGTCATTATCAAAACATAGGTTTGACTTTGGTGCTTCAGGCACCAACAGCTTCGACCCCTCAACTCGATACAACATTTAAAGATCATTTTGAACCTTCCAAGTGATGACAAAGCGCTAACGACGAAGCTCTATGACCAAGGAAGCTCTGGGAGGAAGTGCGCGACACTTCGGAGTTCCAGATCGGTTGAGTCTTTGACTCTTTCTGTTTGGTTTGATTTACTTTCCGTACTTAATTTCTTTAATATTTTTTATTGTAAATCTTGCACTGTAAGTAGGGTTTCTCCACCTCTGAAATGTCCAGAAAGGAGACCATTAGTGGACGGGCGTTTCCTGTGCTTAGGCCTTAGACGTACTGACCCTGGGGGGTTGGGAACCAAGTAAAAAATCCCGTGTGCTTGCTATGGTGTCTTTTATTTTCGTTCCTTTTTATTTTCCGCTGTGCTACTAACTCTGTGATTAGAATGAGCATTCAAAAAATGAGTTTTCTTCAACTTTCCACAAATGTTTTTACGGTCGATAGTCACCCCCTCCTCTATCGACGACACTGGTCCCCACAAGTGGTATCAGAGCCTTGTCGCTCTTCACCGGACTAACAGCCGACGGAGCAAAGACACTAGGAGTCGAGGGGGAGCCGAGGGGTGAATCAGCTACATTTTTTTTTAAATGTCAAGTTTTAAATTTCATATCACATGCTTTAAGTGCAGGGAGAGATGACACTATAACAATTAGTGTCCAACTCGTAAGACTCAAACTTCACCACCGATAGCAAAGGAGGCACCATCGCCCAGATCCGGAGGGACAAAAGTCAAATAAGGTGTTTCAAATGTCAAAAGTACAGACACTACAGGAATCAGTGTCCGTCCAAGGTACGGAAAATTTACGTTCATAAAAATTTCCAAATTACTGCACACTCTTTCAAGTATGTTAATAATTTAGATGAATCTGTTGATTTTTCTGATAAACTAGATCTGTTGCATAATCAACTTAGGGTATTACATGATCAATTACCAAAGGTAGACAATAATAAATTATCCAAAATAATTCTTTAATTTTCAATATCAATGTAATGATTTTTAAAATTAATTTTGATAATATTGAAGTTAATTTTGATAATATTGAAGTTAACTCTGATAATATTGAAATTAATTCTGATAATGTTAGAATTAACTCTGAAAATGATATTGTAACTGATAATTCTCACAATGTTATTGATAATAATGAGATAGAAATTAATAATTCTTTAATGTCTAATATTTCAGATAATATTGACAATATTCTTGAGGATAATAATGATATTTCTGAGAATATTAAAATTATTTCTGAGGATAATAATGATATTTCTGAGAATATTAAAATTATTTCTGAGGATAATGAGGATATTTCTGAAAATAGTAGAGATGAAATCTTTTTAGGTAATAATTTAATTATTTTCTTGGATAATTCTGAGAACAATTATAAAACATTAACTAGTAGCCCTGAAAATTACTCCACCTACTATGAAGATGAAGAAGGATATGATTTTGATAATGAGGATGAGGAGGAAATTGAATTTTCTAGAATCAAGCTACAGTGAATAAAATTTACAAAAATTCAAACTAATCATAATTATTAGAAATACTTGAAAAAATAAATAAAAAAGAAATAGTAGATAAGTCAGATATTTTTGAAATCATAAAAATAATGAAATTAAACCCACAACATTTAATTACCCAGAAATTTTGAAACTTAAATCAAGTTAAATCTTAAAAACTTTAATTAATTTTTAACCTTAATTTAATCCTTTATTTAAAATTAAATTAAATTAATTTCAATTTAATTCTTAATTTAAATTAATCCTTAATTAATTCTTAATTAATTTAATTTTAATTAATCCTTATTTAATTCTTAATTAACTAAATTTAATTAATCCTTAATTAATTGAATTTCAATTTAATTTTTAATTAATCCATAATTAATTATTAATTAATTAAATTTTAATTAATTCTTAATTAATTGAATTTCAATTTAATTCTTAATTTAATTTTAATTAATCCTTAATTAATTAAATTTTAATTAATCCTTACTTAATTGAATTTCAATTTAATTCTTCATGTAATTTTAATTAATCCATAAATTAAATTATTTTAATTTAATTCTTAATTAATTCTTAATTATTAAAATTTAATTAATCCTTAATTAATTTTATTAATTAATCCTAACTTAATTAATCCTTAATTAATTTCGTCTTAATTAATTCTTTGTTAATTTAATCATAATTTTTTTACCTTAATTCTTATTCAATTTAATTCCAATTAATTCCTAAATAAACATTAAATCATAATAACTTAAACTTGAATTAAATAAAATCTTACCCAAACTACAACAATCAATTTAATAAAATTAAATATGTCAAAGTGGGTTGACATATTCGTGGGTTTACACGACGTGTATCAAATCGGGATTTGATACATTATTAGAAACTTAAGTAAAATGTTATGAATTATTTGACTCATGCATAACTGTCATGCCATGCGTATGCTATTTTTAAAAAAATATATATCATGTCATTCATGTTTAATTTTATGCATGATTTAGAACGGTTATAGGAAAAAGACTAGTTAAAACTTGAACAACCTAGTATTAGGTGGAGGTGAGATGATAGTACGTTAGGGAAGCCCTTCTGATAAGGTCAAGTAAGGTAAGGCGTACCCTACTTGGTCTGTTTAGTCTGATGGAACTAGCCGAAGCTACCTATCCAAAACCTAAACTAGTTAGACCAAAATTTTTCAAGTAATTTGAAAATGAATTTTCGGTAAAAGGCTTTGTCGAGGAAAGGATTGTTGCTCTAATAAGGCTACGGCCAAAGAAGGCCTTTGTGCCTCGCCAAGACTTGGAAGCCAATTATCGAAACTCAAATTCAATTTACTATTTGATAAATTTGAATCTAACATAAGTTTTAATTAAATCTTAGATTTAAATTCAAAGAAAAATTATTCAAGCATCTCACTATACACCCATAAGGCAACCATGCTTGCTTGTACTGAGACATCTAAAATGGGTGAGATGTTAAGGACTAATAAATTGAAAAATTCTTTTCAAAAATTCTTTTCCAAAATTCTTAGAATACTTTTCTAAAACTCTATTTTTAAAATAGTGCTTTAACATAATAATGTTTTTATGGATTTCATGCTTGTCTGAGTGCTTATATATATTATACGTTTTCAAAATTATATTTTTTTTCAAAAATTTGTTTGATCTACACAATTAGACACAAGCATTTTAGGTCAACACTAAAGTCCCTTAAGACACTTAGATAGAGTCAAACGGTGTCAGATACAGGAGAGGTGTTTTTATTCTTTTAAATATTTTTCGAAAACTATGCTAAAAAATCACTATAATTTCAAAATGTTTTTCGAAAACTGTGCTTAAAAATCACTATCACTTCAAAAGGTTTTTTGAAAACTATGCTTTAAAAATTACTATCACTTATGTTTTTTGAAAAGCTTATTGTGTTTTCAAAAATTATCTCCTTGAAAATTACAATACTCAAAATGTCATTCAAAATTGTTCTTTTGATAAACCCTAAAGACATAGAGGAAGTCTACTTCATAATCTACAAGGACTCCTAGGATGTGTCAAATTTAGGGGAGTCTAAATCAAAAGAAATTATTTCTAACAATTAGTCTTTGAAATTATTAGATAATTCTTGTGGTCTGAACCAAACCCTAAAGACTCAGAGGAAGAATACTTATAGTCAACAAGCATCCAAGGACTGCGTCATGTTTAGGGGGAGGTCAAACTAAACGAATTATTGAATATTTCAAAATAATATGTTTTCATGACTGTATTTTTAAATCCTTTTGAAAACATAAGGAATTTTTTTCAAAATACTGTCATTTTTTATTTTATGAAAATATGATACTATCACTTTCAAAAACATATTTTTTTTGCTTATAGAATTCCTTTTGAAAATAATATTTACTTGAGTTTGGAGAATTTCCAGGGCACTTAGGGAAATGTCCTCGTAGATAACAAGGTTTCCTAGGATTGTGTCAGACTGGAGAGGAAACCAAGTCAAGTAAAATATTATGTTTTCAAATATCCTTCAAAAATGCATAATATTTTTCAAAAGTACTTATATTTTTCAAAAAATGCATAAAATTTTTTAAAAGTACTTATATTGTTCAAAAATGTATGATATATTTCAAAAGTACTTATATTTTTCAAAAAGTTCAATATATTTTTCTAATGTACTTGCATTTTTCAAAAAGTACAAAACATTTCTCAAAAGTACTAGTTTTTTTTTTTAAAAGTGCAAAATTTCTTTCAAAATACTAATATTTTTCTAAAGTGCACAATATTTTCCAAAGTACATAATTTGTTTTAGAGTGCATTTTTTTAAGTTGAAACTTTTCTAAGTTCAATTTTTTTTAAAAGAAAAAATATATGTTTTCAAGTGCACGAAACCTCTGTAAGTAAATTTTTTTTCGAAATGCATAAATTTTTCTAAGCATTATTTTTCTAAACACAAGTATGCACAAAATTCTTTCTGAGTAAAAATATGCTTTCAAAAATTATACAAAGTACATTCAAAGAGAAATTTTTTTCTAATTATCATTGTTGGTGCAAATTTATTTTGTCATTTTTTTATGTATGACAAAGGGGGAGAGTGAGCTTAAGTTAGAAATTTTAAATTTTTTCTTCCCAAAGGATCAAAATGTTTTTTTCAAAAGGGGGGAGAGTGAGCTGAAGTTAGAATTTCTCCCAAATGATAGAGAGCAAGGATCAAAATGTATTTTCAAAACATAGATCATTTTTTATCCCAAGGTTTATAACTTAGCCCTTTAATCCAATCTAACTTAAGATATTGTCAAACATCAAAAAGGGGGAGATTGTTGATGCAAGGTGCATCAGTGATGTCCTCTTCTGAGTGTTTCAATGTTTAACAATTTGCTTAAGTTAGTGATACATTGAGCAAGGGAAGGGTGAGCCAAGAAAAGAGTACCAAAGTGAACCAAAGTCCTAGTTATCCTAGGCACGAAGTCCTGGTTCGAAGAATTGGGCACTAAGTCCTGATCATGGATTGTGCACTAAGTCCTGGCCGAGGGCTGGGCATCGAAGACTTGACCGAGGGTTGGGCACGAAGTCCTGGTTCGAGGAATTGACCACTAAGACCTGGCCTAGGGTTGGGCACCGATGTCCTGGTTCGAGGAATTGGACACTAAGTCCTGGTTCGAGGAATTGGGCACCGAAGTCCTAGACCTAGGGTTTGGGCACGAAGTTTTGGTCCGAGGGATTGAGCAACTTAGCTGAGCGATGACTAAGGACAGAAGTAGAGACGGGTCGAGGTTCGGACGTCTCGAGATCCGGTAGTCTCGAAGGCTAAGTAAAAGTCCAACCGGATGGGCCGGGTGGCAACCGTCTCCTGAGAGGAGTAGGTGAAAGGCGCGTTCCCCGGGATGGGAACTTAGGCGTCAGTTTGACCTAGGGTTTTGCGGGAAATCCATTGTCAGAACCAATTCGTTAAGGCTAAGATTGTACATGTGTTTGCCTTGTATTTATGTATCTTGCAGGTACCTAAAATTGAAGACAAAATAGGCAAACAAATACACAACAGGGCTGGAAACCTGGCTGCTAGGCGCCCCCATTATCCAGGGCACCCTAATGAAATAGGCACCTCAATGAAACAGGCGCCTGAATCATTCAGGCACCTCCTTCAACACAGGCACCCTGGATCAACGGTTTATCTGCTGCTAAGAGTTCGGCATGAAGATAAGCTTTGACCAAGCTTTGTGAGGTGCCTCCTTCATCACAGGCGCCCCAGACAAGATTATATAAAGGGGCTTCAACCCCTCAACTCGATACAACATTCGAAGATCATTCTGAGCCTTCCAAGTGACGACAAAGTGCTAACGACAAAATTCTATGACCAAGGAAGCTCCAAGAGGAAGTGCGCGGCACTTCGAAGTTCCTGATCGGTCGAGTCTTCGACTCTTTCTGTTTGGTTTGATTTACTTTCCGTACTTAATTTCTTTAATATTTTTTATTGTAAATCTTGCATTGTAAGACAGATTTCTCCGCCTCCAGAAAGTCCAGAAAGGAGACCATTAGTGGACGGGTGTTTCCCGTGCTTAGGCCTTGGACGTACTGACCCTGGGGGTTGGGAACCAAGTAAAAAACCCCGTGTGCATGTTGTAGTGTCTTTTATTTTCGTTCCTTTTTATTTTTCATTGTGCTACTAACTATGTGATTAGAACGAACATTCGAAAGACGAGTTTTCTACGACTTTCTGTAAAAGTTTTTACCCCTCTATCGACGGCACCGGTCCCCACAATATCTCTATCAGTATGAGACCTTTTTTGTAAAGCCTAAAAACAAAATCATAAGGGCCTAGACCCAAAATAAACAATATCATACTATTATGGATATATCTAAATTTATTGGGTTCTAATACATGCGACTAAACATATCTATATCATCTAAAGATAGATAGACATTGATGCTAGGTGATCTTCCTCCTCTGTGACTAGACAGATCTAAACTCGAGGATGAGTTTTTTTTCAACCAAGGACATCTGATGTAGGATCATCTAGTAGCATGACTAACTTATTTCCTCTGATATGGCTATGTTTCCCTTCGAGCTATGATGTGAAGAAAACGAGGCTACCAACATCCCTTTTGGGTCTCGAAGAAGGACAGTCGAGACTACTGATAAGGAAGATGACTAACCAGTGGCCTCCTGATGCGGTTGTGCTCTATTCGGAGTCTGGACAAGACGGAATCATCTTTCTGGTGGTTGATACAACCAACTTATGTCCCCTAGCATGAGCATATTACGTTATTTTTGACAAACTCTAGATTTGGTCTTTTATCTTTTTCTTTTATTTGTTTTAAATTTTCAAGATTAATTTTCTTTTCTAAAAGTTAGTTTAAATTTTATCTCTTTTTTTAAAGATGTGTTTTCTTTTACTTTTTTTTCTCTTACGACTTTTTTTAGGCTATTTAAACAAGAATTAGAGCTCTTATAAAAACATGTTGAGTTTGGTTTGATTTGAATACAAGAATTATTTTCAATTAAATATAGAGGCAACTCCTCTTCATTGACGAATCTCATTCTTCCTACACTATCTCTACAACCTCTATTCAGACAATGCAGTCGGGTATTTCTTCCTTGCATTAGTTACAAATGACCAAATTGGAGACATGTTGCCTAGATGAATTGATGAAGGTTGGAATGACTGAATTGAAGAGGTCTGGCCCAACTAAACTGAGGAAGCTCAGACGTGGTTGAGGTGCAAGGGTCGGACATGGTTGAGTTGGGCATGCTAGCAGGTCAGCCCTTTGTTTTTCGAATAAGGTTGGCAAGTCATCTCGAGTTGAACTTTTTGAGTGAGGCCGTCGAGCCGAAGCTAGTTCGGAGGCAAGCCTGATCTCAGTTGATGGTTGATCTCGCTCGCCTATCTCTAAGCTTCTTGGGCTTGGTTAGCTAAGTGAACCTGACTTACCTCGGGCTCACTCTTAGATGAGCTTGATTCTGGCTCAAGTAGGTTTAACCTTCTTGACTTTAACTTATAGCTCAGTGTGATTCTTGACTTTATTGGCCCATGTGGAGGTCGATAATACCCACTACATCACAAGTCCCCCCCCCCCCCCCCCCCCCCCCCCCCCCCCCCCCCCCCAATCCTAGTGCAGTTGAAGGAGACCCGAGCCTGATTGACTAGATTGTTGTATTGCATTATCGAGTAGGGCCAAGGAGTGCTATCGTGTTAGATGTCTTTGCTTCCATGTGTCAAAATTCGTGTCACTAGACAGAAATGCTAGAGGCCATAAGTGACAGGCGGGATTGCAAATCTTCAACGTGATGGGAGTGCCACCTTTTTCATTTAATGTTGACATGCGCATCAACCTCATTTTAGAGACCCACATGTCACTTTGACCGATAAGACATTTGGGATAACACCCTTCTATCTGCCCCATCTAATGGTAGGGTGGTGTTGTTCGCCTTTCATGTTTCACATATGATGGCCCAGTATGAATCACCGAGAGAACCAAGGCGCTACTCTGATTCGCTTGATTATTGAGGCTGTAATGATGATGATAGTTAAGATTGTGGTGATTCAAGTGCGGGATCTGATGGAAAAGAAGAGATCCCTCCTTATGCTCGGTATTCGATGATACAGGGTGAGAATGCCAAGGTATATTAGGTTTAGAGAGGAACTATGCCGTCTCTATCAACCTTCTTTATCTTTGTGCTCTCCTTCTTCATTTTCTCTGTGTCCAACAACCATATAATTCCCATTCCGCTCCTTTCTCCCATCTATTTCTTTTGCTTTCCTTCCTTCTTCTCCAATTATGTATACCGGTGAGTCATCTTTTGTTTGGTATGAGTCAATCTAATCAACTAATAACAAGGACGATAGAGATATACTTAGGGGGACCTTTGGTATCCCCTCATATCACAAAATCCGGGTGTTAGGTCCTTATCGGGGTCCTCATCGGCCCTCGACCCCCGACCCCGACCCCCAGCGGACTATACTGCCTTCTTCTATGGGTAGCTAATGGGTGACCTCCATCTTCCCATTCTAGCATTCTTAAAGAAGTCCATGGATACTTCCAAATCCCCCTCCATCAATTAGCTCATAATTAAATTCGTCTTCTCTATAGAGCAGTCATTATCTTCCTATTGTATAAAACTTCACTCTGTCCAACTATCTTACATTATTTCTTTAATCCTAAATGAGTGGAGGCGGGGAGCTTCTATTTCATAGCTAGACCATTCAATTTTTTAGAGAAATATCTGACTTCTCATAAAGGATGGAAGACCCACTATCTCTTTATTAAGCCCTCGTTCGATTACATTAGGTAGATTGACTGGCAAGTGGAGTTACTAACTCAGCTAGCCCTAGGGCAACACAAGCTCGAGTTAGCCTATTTGGAGGCAGCAAACACTTTGATGGATCTACACTTCTATGTGAATCAACTGATCTAGAACGAAGGATTACTCTACCGTATTAGATTGAGTCCGAACAAGATCAAGCTATCTGAGACCTTAGATAAGGCAATCGTTTGTTTTTCTTTTGTAATGAATGATTGACGATTTTATGTGTGCAGCTGCCATTATACTAAACTCCTCAGTCAACAAGCATATAAAGTGGAGTCAGGCCCAGTTGGAGGCTCTAGCGACTCTGGAGAGATCGGGAGTCCATGCTAATGGGGCTAAGTACTTAGCCCATATGCCTCCACCTCGCCTTTCCCTCGCGTATGACCTAGAGGTTAAGGTTTCAATCCCAACGGCTGAGGTGACAATCGAGGTAACTGAACTTGAAGTCAAGCTGTCGATCCAGCCTTAGAAGCAAGGTTATGTTGGTGCAATCAACCCAAGTATGACCGGGTAGATCATGGTTTTGATGTGTGTGTCAATATGATTAAGTTAGGGTTTCATGTTGATCTAATATGTATATGTGAGTGTGCAGGTTTGCAAGATACACATGGACCTAGTTGGACGTCTTCGGGTCCGGTGAAGGATGGTGTGAGGAGACATGTTGTGGGCTTGTATGCATCCGAGGGACCGTGGACAAAGAAGGGACGATGAGCCGAGGGAAGCGAACTTCGAGGCATATGTGAAGGATGGCATGGGGAGACGAGTCGTGGGCTTACATGCATCCGAGGGGTGAGAGTCGAAGTCGAGGAATGCTTGAAGGCAACAGCTCGAGGCTGCTGGAGCAGGAACGATGAGCCGAGGGAAGCGCACTTTGAGGCATACGTGAAGGATGGCATGGGAAGATGAGCCGTGGGCTTGCATGCATCCGAGGGACGAGAGCCAAAGTTGAAGAAGGCTTGAAGGCAATAGATCGAGGCTGCTGGATGAAGAGTCAGCTAAGTCGTGAGGATTCGAGTGCTGAGAGAATTGTACTCGGGAAGGGAAATCCTAGGGTTCGAGTGCTGAGAGAATTGTACTCGGGAAGGGAAACCTTAGGTGGCAGTCGACTGATGCTTGGATCAGTCGATTGGTGTTGACCAGAATTTGAATCGTCGGGCTGTGACATTTAAATTCACGAAGACCAGTCGACTGGTGTTAGCACCAATCGACTGGTAACGGTCAGAACAGTATCGAGCACTATTTAAGAGGGCTCATTTTTGACTGTTCCTTCTGGCGAAACAAGCTTGGGTAAAGCTTGTTAGTAGCCTACAAGTGCTTTGAAGTTGTCAAGGGATTGTGGCGAGGTTTCTCCACCCACAAGGAGCGACAAGAGCTAGCCAGAGGTGTTTCGGGGAGTCATCTACCGAAGGATCGGGATCATCCACCTTACAGACAGCCGTAGAGTAGGAGTTTCATCTCCGAACCACGTAAAGGTTTTGTGTTAGCATTGTTTTAGGTTATTGTTTTAGTTTTCCGCTTGAACTTGCTAACATGTGTAGGAATAAAATCGAAAAGAAGCTATTCACCCCCCCTCTAGCTAAACGTCAAGGTCCCAATAAGTGGTATCAGAGCAAGGTTCGCTCATCTACGGACTAACCGCCGAGAGAGCAAAAAGCTAGAGGAAATGACGATTGAAGAAAGATTAGGGGGCGATATCAATGTTCCACCTCCCTACAACTGTGAGAGTTTCGAGTATTGGAGGATGCGGACAAAGACATGGTTAGGTATGGATTGGAATTTCATGATCGCGCTAGAAGAGTCATTTAAAGTCCCAAAAGATAAACATGGGAAAAATCTCCGACCAAGATATTGGAATAAGGAGCAACAAATGCAATCAAAGGAAAATGATAAGGTAATATCAATTTTACTTAATGTTTTGCCTAATGATGTCATTAGCCATGTAGGTGAGTACAAGAATGCACACAAATTATGGAGTAAGATATTAACACTTCATGAAAATCCTACACAAGCTCAAGTAGCGAAAGAACCCAAGGAAATGAGCATTATGGTCCAAGAGGAGGAGAAGGACCAATCGGATGAAAAAAGAAGCTCAACATCTAAAGAGGAGGAGAAAGAAGAAAAAGATTCATCCATGTCCTCAAGTGAAGTGGCACAAGAGATTGAAGAATCATCCACTTCATCAAAGGGAGAAGAAAAAGTCTCTACTTCAAGGATTGAGGGGGAGGAGAGACCATCGTCGATACCGGAGCAAGAGGAAGCAGCCACCTCCACTAAAGCAACGTCAAAAGACCGCATTATTTGCTTTGGGTGCAACAAAAAGGGACACTACAAGGACAAGTATCCATTAGGTAAAAAGGAGGTAAACCCTAAACCCAAGTCAATTTATTTAAAATCTAACATGGGTTGTAGGGAAAAGAAGGAGAAGAAGTGCATTAGGTGTTACACGTGTGGTGAGCTAGGACACTACCACACCAAATGCTCAAGGAAAAGAGAATTCAAGAAATTGGAGCATTTGAGGGAGTGGGAGAAGAAGGTGAAGAAAATCTCACATCAAGGAGGAGCTACAAGGGTAAGGGAGGTAATCCCTAACTGTAAGCATTTTTCAAATTCCTCCATGCGTGTTAGAAATAATGAGAATTATTTACCTATACATAATTTTGGTTTTAGATATTGTGATAAAAATAGGATTAATGTTGTACATCAAAATCCTAGGGAATTCATGTATCATGATAAACCTAGAATCTTTAGACCTAAGGACCAAGACATTAATCCAAAGAAAGGGAGACACATGCCTAGACAAATGGGTAGATCTAGAAATGTCCAAGATGGACATGGTGATGCTAAGGTTAAAAACCTAGAGAGAGAAAATCAAGCTTTGAGGGCAGAGCTTGACAAATTAGAGAAAACTCTTGAGAGATTCATTGGTGGATCTAAGGGTTTAGGCATGGTGTCAGATAATCAAAACCCCAACAATGATAGATCGGGTCTAGGATACCAATCTATGGGATCAAATGCTATGAAAAAGTCATATGCAAGGTTGTTATATGAATATAGCAAGGGGAAGGCCAAAAATGGCAAGAGAAAGTCATTTAAAGGGAAGAAGAAGAATTTAACCAAGGACAAGGTGTACAAAGTTAAGAAGATTAGGGTTGTAGGTCAAGAAGTACCGGAGGTACACCGGTGCAGTCTTGTCATTATAGATGTGTCACCTAGGGAGGTGGCTAAGGTTAAGAGCTCAAGGGGGAGCTCTAGGAGTCAAGATGGGGTCCATGGTCAATGGATCTCAAGAAAATTTCTTCAGGAAGACTAGATGGGTTGTGGAATGTGCCAAAGAATTTGGAAACAAATTTGAGTCTTAATCCTAAGGGTTTGGCACATCAAAAGTAAGGTTCATGCATGAAAATATGACAATGGAACCATATTGCATGAAAATTAGTTTTCAATGTATAGATGTCATATAAATCAATGCTAGGGATGCATTGTGGTTGGGAATGAGAAGATACATCAAGAAGAGATCAAAACTAGGTCTTTAGGTCAAGGTTCAATTGAACTATTTAGATAGTTTTGAGTCTTGTGTCAATCTTGGGATTGGTAATAGATACATGTGTGAATGTATTTTTCCCAAGTGGACACAGGTACCATAAATGTCTCCACAAGATTTGGGATTTTTTGGAGATTTGTGAAATTTCTGGTGCATTTCTGAAATTGGGTCAGAAATGCTGAAAATATAGGGTACCAGTCGACTGATGCAGAAGGCAGTTGACTGTTACAGTTCGATCCAGGAACTAAGGTTTTATATGCATCAGTCAACTGATCCTCCATCAGTCGACTGATCTTTTTGTTTACTACATCAGTCGACTGGCCCAGGGGCAGTCGACTGAAGTCGCGAATCTTTAAAAGAATATCCCGCGCGGGGTGGCCGAACCTAGGGTTTCAACACCGCCCCTTGTCGCCACCTTCCTCCCTTGATCTCCCCAGCTCCTCCAAGGCTTCCCACGACCTTAGAATCTTGTTCCTAGCTTTCCTCCATCTTAGATCCGAATCTAGGGCAAGAAGAGTATCCTCCTTGAGTCAATCTTGATCATTATCCATCATGCAACGAATGGAGAGACGGTAATGAATTATTTGCCTTATTTTTCCCATTTAATTCGTGATTCATGACTAACTCTTCATTTTGTGCATGTTTACCTTGTTTTTCTTCTTGATTGGATCATTCATGGTGCATGCATATGGTAATTGCATTTTAGGGCTAGGCAAAAGCGAAGGGTTGGTGAGGGACCATCCCGACAGCCTCCCTTAGATCCTGCGACACCTCGGTTCCGTTCCGAGGTCTGCCGGCGGAGATTTGAAAATGCTGACTTTATTTTAATGAACTATCGATATCTCAATCAATCATATTTCCAGGATATTACTCCTCACATAATTGAGATTATCACTCATTTTGGGGTAGAAAAGTTAGTGTACTGTCAGTATTATATAAACTTTGACCTCTGCAACAAGTTTTATGCAAATCTCACATGCAGTAGTCTCGATGACGGGACGTATGAGTCTATGGTTGGGGGAGTTACCATTCCTTTTTCATCTACATTATTAGGATCCTTCTTAGGGTGTCGGGTTTCAGAAAACCCATTTACATGTTTCCCTAATGTCATTGAGCCTTTAGCATTGCCTAATGTAACCATTGATCAGATTCATCGTCATTATTTTGATAATCCTCGACCTCCTCTGCAGCGTATTTTTATAACCAGGAGCATGAGTCCAGTTAGCAACGTCTTGTATAAAATTGTCCTAGACTGTATTCTGCCCAATGTCACCAAAGGGAGGTCAAAGATTTGACTACCTCACTTGGTGATGATGTATGCTTTAGAGAGGAAGCTAGACATTGACATCGCCCGTCATGTATTCGCATCTATTGTCCATTTTTCGCATGACGTCAATAGGAAGATCTGCATATCATTTGGTTATATTTTGACCGAATTCTTTTTATCTAGAGGTATTAGCGTCACTAGAGGTCAGATTCATCAGCTGTCGAAGGACTACGACCAGATAGGTTCTCGGCAGCTCTCCTTGGCTGGGATCGAGAGACAGCAGGGAGTGTTGGTCTGGCGACATCGTCATGCTTCCTCCAGCTCTGATGATGATGAGGATGAGGAGGCTGCTCCTACTGCTGCTCCTGCTGGATTACAGAGGAGCGGTTCTCCCGACTAGAGGCAGAAGTTCATGGACTTAGGGAGGATTTCCAGAGTTTCCAACAGCGACAGGCTGCTATTGAGGGGAGGATCACGGTCTTAGGGAGCACTTTCAGAGTATCCAGTAGCGACAGGATGATATGTATGGGATGATGCAGCGCTGGGATCCGATGTACCAGGCCCCTCCTCCTCCTCCTCCTGGCGTTGATGATGCATAGCTTCCACATGACTTGGGTGCGATGGTGTTGAGAGTGTGTTTAGCTTGGGGATGTTTTTTATTATCTCTCAAACACCATATTTGATATTGTAATATTTGAGGATTTTGGGATTATGGTTCTTGTAGAACTCCTTTTATAGTTTGGATGAACCGTTTCACTTTTCTAGTATGGTTTATATGGTTTGTTATTGATGGAATCGGCTCGGCGAGTTTCCCTAGCAAATACTTGGTCGTCCTTGAGAGACCACTCCATGTCTATGGATTAAAAAAATTTTAATCCGAATGGAGACCCGTCTCCCAACGACCATCTCGTCATCGTGTCGTTCGGTACTAATTACAACTTGGCTAATCACAAAGATCGCGCCTTGTAATTCTCCTAACCGAATGGCCGCGGAAGAGACGACGAGTGGATCGCAGGTTTTTGTGTTTATAATCGGGGTCCAATTAATTAATTATTAACATGATTAATTAATAATCACAACACAAATAATTAATCAATTACATGAAATGACGAGACAAAATTAAAGAACCAAAGGAAGAGAGTTATACCTTCCTTTACCTCGTAGCCTTCTACCTTATTCCCCCCCCCTCCCGGACGCCGTGTGGGCAACGAGCTACCGAGAACTGAGAACCGAGATCATCAAGGTGCTCCAACCAAGCTCTTCTTCTCTAGGCGAACCAAAACCCTAGCCTTAGGGTTTTGACACCGCCGGCTTCTTCTCCTCCCAGCTGAGTGCTGCCGGCCCTCCAAGGTCCCTTGAAGCCGCCGACCACTAGTCCTCTGATCAGTAGAGGCAATGGAGGATGAAGAGATAGAAGAAGATGCTTCTTCTCCCTAAACCGACTCTCTACTTATCTCCCTTGCCACCGGCGCCCTTGCGCCTTCCCTCCTCACCGCCGGCCCTCTTCCTGACTTCCTCTTGGTGACTCCGCCACAAGATGGAAAGGGAGAAGCTCCTCCCTCCCTTGCAGCCCTCACCGAGAGAAGAGAGGAGGGGAACAAGAAGAGGAAACTCTTCTTGTGTGTGTTGCGTCGGCGCCCTAGGAGAGAGAAGGAGAGCGAGAGAAAAGAGAGAGAGGCCAAGGGTTTTTGATCAAATTGGATTAAGGCTTGGTTTCATGATCTCATGGGGTTTATATAAGGCTAAGGCAGGGACAATGAGGAGGAGTTGGATCTTGGCCCACTAATGGATTTAATACCAATCCATTAATTAAGATCCATTCCACTAAAGGATCTTAATTGAACTTCCTCACCAACCCCCATATTTTCATATGGACTCCACCTATTATGAGTCATCCATCCCCCCGTGTTTAAGATATCGAATGCCCGTCGATTAATTTAAATTACTGACAATTTTAATTAATCGAATTCTGGCTCCTTGACTAGTACCACTGATGGTAGCCCACAACGAGTGTCACGATGAGCCTCAAATTTAAATTTATAAATTGAAAATCCTTTAGCTCACAAAACTAAGTGTAGTATAGGGGCCTCAAGTCGTATTTTCCAAGGACTAGCTAAGAATGCTTAATTCAAGCTTGAATTCGTCATTTTCTGTTTTGGGTTTCAAGTAAAATGGGGTTTTCTGCGATAAGGAATAAAATTATAGATGGAAACAGAATGAATGAAACTAACTATCCCTATTTGAAAGTTGAAACAAGGATACTACACTTATCCCTATTTGAAACTGAGCAATTCAATGCGAAACTATAAGATTGAAATTAAAAAACTAATATCAAATGCAGGAAATCTGTAACTAATTGCAGAATTGTTAAAACTAGAACAAAACATGCTTAAGAAACATATCTGAGGTGTAAATTGATTCAAACTAAGATAACTAAGGAAATAAGTGTTTCAGAAATGAAATTTTCCTAAATTAAACAACAGATCAGTCCCTTGCCAAGATCTCCTTCTTGCCGTCACACAAGAGCCAAGCTAGAAACTCTCTAGCTCGAAATCAGCAAGAACAGACTTCTTGGATTAGTTTGCACTTGGATGGCGCGTATTGCTCTTCCTGATCAGTCAAGCCGACCGATTAGTAGTGTTTCTGATCAGATTGGAGACCGATCAGGCGTGTTTCTGTCCGATCACGAAGACCAATCAGTATCTGAAAATTCCACGATCTCTTCCTTCTTGATATCGTCTGAATGGTGACTTGGCTCAGAACCTCAGAAACCCTCCGAAGAACCCCTACGAATTGCTCCGACATCTCCGATTGAAGAAAAGCAACGATCAACAAGGAAGCGATCAGTGAACGAAGCTCCTCGGCGAAACCCTCACCTGAGCCCCTTCAGCTACGAGATTGAGTTGTAAACTTCACCGGAAATTGATCTCTATGATTTGAAATTTTGAACAACTTGGATCTGATGTTGGCCGCGCGAAGAATCAGAGAAGAAAATAGAGAAATCGAAGAACAGGGAAGAACACGCGACATCGAGAGCTGGTGAGGAATTCCTGTTTTAATTATTTCCCATTAAAAATGAACGGTTGTGATCATCCTCGCTTCATCCAACGGTCAGATCATCTCGGATTGAAACCAAACTTTCCAAATCTCCATCAATGGTCAGGATCTCCTTCTCCGTACTTGGATCGATCAGATCTGCAACGGATGGCTTGGATTACCCTTCCTTTTGAATGGATGGCTTAGAATCCTCTTGAGCTTGATCCAACGGCTAGATGACTTCTGATTTGGACCAAAACTTCAGATCTTGACCTATGATCTTGATTAACTCTACCTTGAGCTCAGATTGATCAGAAGATGAAAGATGGCTCAGATCTCCCCATGTCTTGATTGGACGACCCATATTTCTCCAGTGCTTGATCATCCTAATTAAAGCCAAATCTGACTCAAATTCGATCCAATCTGATCTAGGTCCATGATCACTCGAATCCTACAAAATTATAATCAAATTTTAATGCCAAAATATCTCAAATATAGAAAGAATTGCATCCAAAGCCAAAATAGAAATAACTCATGGAACCTAGTGTAAATACAAGATCAAGTATACAAAAAGGAATCAAAACATGGATTTGAGAGCCTAAATTAATTATCAAAATGGTAATTATCAACCACCAACCTTATCATCATGTCGGATCAAATCCACCTGCAGGGTTTAACATGATGAACCTTTTGAGCTCATTAAGGGGGCATCATCATTCCGACTCACCAGTACTCGGATTCCGTCAATAATCAACGACACACCATATAATTAATATTATTTCCCAACTTATCGGGCCTATCGATTTAACAGAATAAATCTCGCCCATTGGTAAATTCAAGAAATAATTATTAACTATATGTGCCCATTATTATATCGGGATTTAGGGATTGTACCCCATAATATATTCGAGATCCAATTCTAATATCAAGTCAGTACAAATTGAATGATCTCTAGTTTTGGTCCTGCTCAATGCACACAAAGCACACTAGTGTAATTCTATGGTCAAGATAAACCACACCTAATTGCACTACAACCATCCCGATGGTTTGTCCAAATCCATCTCGGTTGTGAGCCTCTTTCTTATACTATGCAAGGGACTGATAATTCGATCTTTCGTGTGTCACCACACACCATGTTATCTACAGTGCATAGTATTGGACTTTTATGTATATACTAATGTAAACATGCATCTAGTGTTGTTGTGATTCTCTTTTAAAAAATTAGATGATCTCATATATAAAAAGAGCAAGTCGTTTAGTATACACATCTAACAATCTCCCACTTATACTTAAAGACTCTGCTGTTCTCTCACTGCCATACATCTGACTCCCATATCCTCCACATGCCGGTCAAAAGCTCTTGCCGGAAGAGCTTTAGTGAAAGGATCTGCCAGGTTGTCCTCCGATGCAAACTTGGCGACTGCTACTTCTCCTCGCATTACGATTTCTCATATCAGGTGGTACTTGCGCTCTATGTCTTTACTCGCCTTATGGGCTCGTGGTTCCTTCGAGTTTGCAACTGCACCACTGTTATCACAAAAGATTGTGATAGATCTAGGCAAACCAAGAATCGTATCCAAGTCCATGATAAAGTTCCTGAGCCATACAACTTCCTTGGCTGCCTCTGAGGCTGCCACATACTCAGCTTCCATGGTAGAGTTCGCCATGCATTTTTGCTTGACACTCCTCCAAACAATGGCTCCACCTCCTAGAGTAAACACAAACCCCGAGGTAGACTTACTCTTGTCCCTATCTGACTGGAAATTCGAATCCGTATAACCCACAGGGACTAATTGGTCTGCCTGGTAAACCAGCATATAATCCCTAATGCGTCTTAGGTATTTCAATATATGCTTTACCGTAGTCCAATGTCCCTGTCTAGGGTTACTCTGATATCTGCTAACCATGCCCACAACAAAACAGATATCTGATCTCGTGCACAACATAGCATACATGAGGCTTCCTACAGCCGATGCATAAGGAACTGCCTTCATTTCTTCTATCTCCTTTGATGTTTTCGATACATCTCCTTGGATAGAGGAACTCCATGACTGAAAGGTAGAAAACTCTTCTTGAAGTTTTCCATGCTAAAATGAGCCAGGACAGTGTCAATGTATGAAGCTTGGGATAAACACAACATCATTTTCTGGCGATCCCTTATGACCTTGATCCCAAGGATGTGTCCCGCTTCTCCCAAGTCCTTCATATCGAATTGTTTGGACAACCAAACCCTTACATCTGATAACACTTTGACATTGTTGCCAATTAACAAAATGTCATCTACGTAAAGTACAAGGAACACCACTACGTTTCCGTCACACCTCTTATATACACATGATTCATCCGGGCTTTGAATAAATCCATATGACTGGATTACTTCATCAAAGCGGATGTTCCAAGATCGTGAAGCATGCTTCAATCCATAAATGGACCGATTAAGCCTGCACACTAGATGCTCTTTACCCTTTGCAATGAACCCTTCTGGTTGCTTCATGTAGATGGTCTCCTCAAGACTTCCGTTAAGGAAAGCTGTCTTGACGTCCATCTTCATAACTCATAGTCCATATGAGCAGCAATAGACAAGAGAATCCGGATAGACTTAAGCATGGCTACCGGCGAAAAGGTCTCCTCATAATCGATACCCTCTTTCTGAGTGTACCCTTTCGCAACAAGCCTTGCTTTGAAGGTCTCAAACTGCCCGTCTGATCCTCTCTTTCTCTTGTAGATCCACTTGCATCCAATGGCTTTTACACCATTGGGTGGTTCTACTAGCTCCCAGACATGATTAGAATCCATAGATTCTATGTCAGAGTTCATTGTCCTTTGCCAAGAATTGCATCCTTATCTTGGAGAGCCTTCTCATAGGTCCAGGGATCCGGTTTATGTTTACCAGAGACCATGTCCGAAGACTCTCCCAAAAACATGAACCTCTCAGGCTGTCTAACAACCCTCCCACTGCGACGAGGTAGCACCTGTGTATCTTCTGTGACACGCGGTGCAGTGACTTGTGGTGTATCCTCTTGTACAGTTGCTCCTAAGGTCGGAACGCCCCCTCTTAACTCTTCAAGCACTAGTCTACTCTTGGGCTTGTGGTTCATCACATAGTCTTTTCTAAGAATCTAGCATTCGTGCTAACGATTACATCTGATCCTTAGGACTATAGAACATACCACCCTTCGTTCCCTTAGGATAGCCTACGAACAAACGTACTTCTGTACGAGATTCCAACTTATTAGTATCTCCCTTTAGCACATGTGATGGACTACCCCAAATCTGAATATGTCCTAGACTTGGCTTTCGCCTAGTCCACAATTCTATGGGAGTAGAAGGGACTGACTTAGATGGTACCATGTTCAGAATATACTCAGCCGTATCTAGAGCATATCCCCAGAACGAATCAGGTTAGTCAGAGTAGCTGATCATTGACCTAACCATTTCCATAAGAGTCCTATTCCTTCTTTCTACCACACCGTTCGGTTGGGGCGTACGGGTGCAGTCAGCTGAGACTGAATCCTAGCTTCTGATAGGTAGGTCCCAAACTCTCCTAAGAGGTACTCGCCACCACGATCTGATCGCAGTGTCTTGATACCTTTACCTTGACGTTTCTCCACATCAGCCTTGAACTCTTTGAACTTATCAAAGCATTCAGACTTGCGGCGCATCAGGTAAATGTATCCATACCTTGAATAATCGTCAATAAAAGTGATGAAGTATTCAAAGCCGCCTCTAGCCTGGATGGACATAGGACCACACAAATCAGAATGAACCAGTTCTAACACTTCTTTGGCCCTGTACCCCTTAGCCTTGAAAGACCTCTTGGTCATCTTACCTTCCAAGCAGGACTCACAGGTCGGGAAGTCTTCCACCACCAATGAACCCAAGGGCCCATCAGCTATCAACCTCTGAATCCTACTAAGGTTAATATGACCAAGTCTAAGGTGCCAAAGATATGTCTGGTTCATCTTAGAAGGCTCGTTTCTCTTATTTAGGTTAGATGATGAGCTATTGACCTCTATTTGCATCGTGAGAGTCTTTGGTTCAAGAGTATACAGATTGCCAACTATAGTACCCGAACAGATAATCTCTCTATTTCTCTTTATAACAACTCTGTTATTAAAAGCAATAGAATATCCATCCTTTATTAATTTAGAAATCGAAATTAAATTCTTTATAAAAGAAGGTACATATAAGCAATCTCTCAAGACCAACACTTTATTTCTCTCAAACAATAAATAAAAATCTCCCACTGCAACTGCTACCACCTCCGTAGCATTGCCCATGTAGACCACGATTTCCCCATCAGCTAGCCGTCAGGTTTCCTGGAACCCCTGCAGAGTATTGCAGACATTATCAGTGGCTCCTGTATCTACGCACCAGGTACTAGTAGATAGCACCGCTAAACATGTTTCAAGAACTAAGCATGAAGAAATACCTTTGTCTTGACGACGGGGATAGTTCACCTTCCAGTGCCAAGTTTGCTTACACGTGAAGCACTTGCCTTTCGGCTTCTTCACGCTAGTCCGAGGTCCCTGCGATGCTGCCGCTGCTGCCTTCTTGAACCCACCTTGTTTCTTCTTCTTCCTCCCTGTCGGCACAGAAGTAGAAAACTTCTGAGTAACCAAGGCCTGCGAGCTCTGACGAAATAGGCCCTCTTCCGCCTGGAGTTCTTCTAGCAGTTCCCCCAACGTATACTCATTCTTGTTCATGTTATAGTTGAGCCAGAACTGCTCAAAACTCCTAGGCAGAGACTGGAGTATAATATCGACCTGGGTTTCCCCGTCGATTTGTGCTCCCAGTACCTCAATCTCATTGAGGTGAGCCATCATTTTCAGAACATGATCCCTAACGGGTGTCCCTTCGACCATAGTAGTCATCATCAGGTTCTTCATCGCAACCTGCCTAGCGGCCCGACCCTGGTGCCCGAAGAGCTCCTTGAGGTTTAACATCATTGCATAGCAGTGGGCATGGCCTGATGCTGATGTTGCAATACATTCAACATAGATGCCAGAATGTAGCACCCTGCCATCTCATCTGCCTTGACCCACTTCTTAAAGCGCTCCCTCTGCTCTTCACTAGAGTTCTCGCTAAGCCTTTCAGGGCAGTACTCGAAGAGCACATATTTGTACTCTTCAACAGTAAGGACAATGTCTAGGTTTCTTTTCTAGTCTATGTAGTTAGGTCCAATAAGTTTATTCTCCTTAAGTATGGTTGCTATGGGATTAAAGGTCATTTTGAAAATCCTGAGAATCACAACATACACTACTTTAGAATTCAAAAATAAATTGATTCCTCAAAATAATAAATTTTTGAAATCAACCAACACCTCAAACACCGAGAATTCGCATGCCACGTTAGTGTGGACGTATACGAATCCTACATTCGTTAGAGGAGGTTTTACCCATTAATCTTATTATCTAGTCAACCTAACTTTTTGACAAATAAGATTAATAGTTGGTTCACTTCGACCCTACAAATAATAGCAGTGACTCCGTTGGGGAGGATACTAATATTTGTATCTAAGTGTTTACCATTACACGACACTAAGAAAATTATTTCCGATTATGTGTCTTCCATTGGGGAAGTACACATGCCCTTCAATAATTTTCTATTATCTTTTCCGACCCAGTGATCCGCAGAACAAGCCTATCCGTTTGCATCACTTATCGGATTGTAATGGAGGCCACGGGACCCTTAGGGTTCCTCTCCCACTTAGTTATTGATTACGAGGAATTTTAACAAGCACACACACGACAAGCACATAACCAACATAATGAAAAAGAAAATCCTAGATTTTCCAACTTTCATGGCCTTGGTCTCCAATGCGCCTCTAGTCATGTCGTCACCTCGTCCACTCCTCCCTTCCTTATGCGCAAGCCACCTTGAGGGATCTCCGAGCTGAGATGATTAGCTAATCATTTACATCATTGATCCTATACTCCATGAAGGAGTGTACATAAAATCTAAATCAAATGTAAACAAAAAGCTCGGCTAAACATGTGTCATATTTAATTACAAAAATTAAATACTACCTAGCCTCGTCAACACCAAGGATTAATTATTTACAAAACATTGCACATCCAATCACACATATCAAATATTTGGCCATGATAAGTTGGAATCTAGTGTCTGCAACACAAATTAGCCTACGCACATCCACATATCATCTAGCAAAATAAAATGTATGAAAAATGCAAAAATTAACCAATCCTAACCACACAAAACCGGAAACCTCAGCTCTGATACCAATTGATGGAACCGGCTCGGCGGGTTTCCCTAGCAAATACTTGGTCGTCCTTGAGAGACCTCTCCATGTCTACGGATTAAAAAAAATTTAGTACGAATGGAGACCCGTCTCCCAACAATCATCTCGTCATCGTGTCGTTCGGTACAAATTACAACTTGGTCAATTACAAAGATCGCGCCTTGTAATTCTCTAACCAAATGGCCGCGGAAGAGATGACGAGTGGATCGGCGATTATTGTGTTTATAATCGGGGTCCAATTAATTAATTATTAACATGATTAAGTAATAATCACAACACAAATAATTAATCAATTACATGAAATGACGAGACAAAATTAAGGAACCAAAGGAAGAGAGTTATACCTTCCTTTACCTCGTAGCCTTCTACCTTATGTCCCTCGCCTCCCGGAGGTCGTGTGGGCGACGAGCTACCGAGAACCGAGATCAACAAGGTGCTGCAACCAATGCTCTTCTTCTCTAGCCGAACCAAAACCCTAGCCATAGGGTTTTGACGCCGCCGGCTTCTTCTCCTCCCAGCTGAGTGCTGCCGGCCCTCCAAGGTCCCTTGAAGCCGGCGGGCACTAGTCCTCTGATCAGCAGAGGCAATGGAGGATGAAGAGATAGAAGATGAAGGAAGAAGAACCACTTCATCTCCCTAAACCCACTGTTGACTCTCTACTTATCTCCCTTGTTGCCAGCGCCTTGCGACTTCCCTCCTCACCGCTGACCCTCTTCCCGACTTACTCTTGGTGACTCCGGCCACAAGCTAGAAAGGGAGAAGCTCCTCCCTCCCTTGCAGCCCTCACCGAGAGAAGAGAAGAGGGGAACAAGAAGAGGAAACTCTTCTTGTGTGTGTTGCGCCGGCGCCCGAGGAGAGAGAAGGAGAGGGAGAGAAAAGAGAGAGAGGTCAAGGGTTTTTGATCAAATTGGATTAATGCTTGGTTTCATGATCTCATGTGGTTTATATAGGGCTAAGGCAGGGACCATGAGGAGGAGTTGGATCTTGGCCCACTAATGGATCTAAAACCAATCCATTAATTAAGATTCATTCCACTAAAGGATCTTAATTCAACCTCCTCACCAACCCTCATATTTTCATATAGGCTCCACCTATTATGAGTCATCCATCCCCCATGTTTAAGATATCAAATTCCCATCAAATTAATTTAAATTACTGACAATTTTAATTAATTGACTTCTGGCTCCTTGACTAGTACCACTCAACCTTATCATCATGTCAGATCAAATCCACCTGCAGGGTTTAACATGACGACCCTTTTAAGCTCATTAAGGGGGCATCATCATCCCGACTCACCAGGACACGGATTCCATCAATAATCAACGGCACACCATATAATTAATATTATTTCCAACTTACCGGGCCAATCGATTTAACAGAATAAATCTCGCCCATGAGTAAATTAAAGAAATAATTACTAACTATATGTGCCCATTATTATATCGGGATTTAGGGATTGTACTCCATAATAAATCCGAGATCCAATCCAATTATCAAGTCAGTACAAATTGGATGATCTCTAGTTTTGGTCCTGCTCAATGCACTCAAAGCACACTAATGTAATTCTATGGTCAAGATAAACCACACCTAATTACACTACAACCATCCCAATGGTTTGTCCAAATCCATCTCGGTTGTGAGCCTCTTTCTTATACTAAGCAAGGGACTGATAACTCGATCATCCGTGTGTCACCACACACCATGTTATCTACAGTGCACAGTATTGGACTTTTATGCATATACTAATATAAACACGCATCTAGTATTGTTGTGATTCTCTTTTCAAAAATTAGATGATCTCATATGTCTTTTAGTATACACATCTAATAGCTATTACTTTAGTTGTGCTTTGTGCAATCTTATGGTTATATGATGCGTCCTAATTTACCTTCTATCAAGATATTAAGGGAAGATTCCTTTAAGGGGGAGGATTGACCAAGGATGATCGGGAAGATCATAGTTTTGATGTGTGTGTCAACATGTTTAAGGTTAGGATGTTATCTTGTTATTTAATATGTGTGATTGAGTGTGCAGGACTTGGAGAATCACACATGGAGGACCTATCCTAGGGACGAGAGCCAAGGGAGGAGCACTCCAAGGGCGAGCCAAGAAGTGGACTTTAAAGGGCACACGTGAAGGGTAGCAAGGAGGCAAGTCAAGGGAAGGCTTGTGTGCGCATCCGAGGGACGATAGCCGGTGGAAGAGGACTTCAAGGGGCAAACCAAGGGAGTGTACCTGAAGGCACACATGAAGGAGGGTCAAGGAGGGTCTTCAGAGTGAGAAAGAGAGATTGTATAGGCTGGGCAGCCGACTGGTAGAAAGGCAGTCGACTGCCAGCCAATTCTCAAACTCACAGAATGTTTGAGACCCCGGACCAGTCGACTGCCCCAGGGGCAGTCGACTGGTAACCCCAAAATATATCTGTTGAGTTAGCCGTTGGCTAGCAATTAAGGCTAGACCAGTCGACTGCCCCAGGGGCAGTCGACTGGTGTCGAGCTAGACAACTCGTGGAGTTGTCCTTTACTCTTATTTAAAGAGGACTTTTTGGCACGAGGAAGGCACGACCCTTTACTGTTCCAAAGTGCTGTTAGTGCAAGAAGTGCTCAGATCTTCCTCTCGTGTTTATTTTCATCTTGTAAAGAGGAAGAAGATAATCTTGTAAAGGTTTTCTCCACCTTGAAGGAGATTTTCTTAGTGGAATGTGTGCTTGTGCATGGATCCTTGGATTAGTCACCTTTCGGGGTGGATACCAAGTAAAATTTGTGAGTTAGCATTGGATCTTATATTTTTATTATATTATTTGTATTGTGCTAACAATCTTGTAGAGAAAGTTCAAAAAAGTGCTATTCACCCCCTTGCCCCCCCTCTAGCAAGCACCACTATCTAACAAGTGGTACCAGAGCCGGTTCGCTTCGGGAGAACTCACCGTCGACCGGAGTAACAAGAAATGACATTTCAAGAGTGCTATAGCACCGCAAGGCCACCGTTCTTCGACGGAAATGACTTCGCCTATTGGAAAGGTAGGATGGAGTACTACCTAATGAACGATATTAAAAATTGGATGAGTGTTGTAGAGGGCTTCAATGCACCCGTCAATGGAAGAGGAGAGCCACTACCAATGAGAACTTGGACAAAGGAAATTATGAAGAAGGCGTAAGCAAACGCGAAGGCCACCATAATGCTTCAATACGGATTATCAAAGGAACAACTCAACAAGGTGGGGGTCTTTCAAGAGTGCCAAGGAATTATGGGAGAAGCTAGTCGAGCTCAACGAAGGTTCAAACGAGTCAAGGAGGGCAAAGAAAGGCCTCTTGGTGGCTCAACTACAATCACTATCAATGAAGACCAACGAGACGGTTAGCCAACTACATGGAAGGGTAAAAGAAATTATCAACGAGCTACATGTAATTGGTGAGAAGATTGAAAACCGCAATCTTGTGAGGTATGTTTTATAATCATTCCCTAGGACTACATTATGGGCATCAATGGTTGATGTCTACAAAGTATCAAGGATCTTTCTATGGTAATGTTAGATGATTTGTTTTATGTGTTTGAGTTACATGAGCAAGCTAACATTTCATCTAAAGAAAAAGGTGTAGCGTTCATTGTAGAAAAGGAAAAGAAAAAGAAGAAGGAAAAGAAGAAGGTCATTTATTCATCATCATCCGACTCGGAGGAGTCATGCACTTCAATGGATAGTTACCAAGAAGCTTCATGGTAAGGAAAATGCGTAGAGCTTTTAAAAGTTTTTCTAACAAATCTTATGCTAGGAAAAGTTCAAAGAGCAAGAGCAAAGGAAAGGACATTATTTGTTATAATTGCCACCAAGAGGGACACATGAAAAATGAGTGTCCACAACTAAAGAGAAGAGAAGAGAAGAGAAGAAGGAGGATAGGAAGAAGGGTGACAAGAAGAAATCGAAGGGAAAAGAGAAGAATGCCACAAGCTTCAAAGCTACTTGGGATGATCCATCATCTTTGGAGGAGGAAGAAGAACATGTGTCCCACTTCGCACTAATGGGAGTGGACAACTTGGAGTCATCCGATGATGAGAGGAGTTCTAGTAGTGAAGATGAAAGTGAAGGTTCATCATCCGACTCCGAGGCTTCAGTAAGTGAGGTATATAGCTTACCCTCCTCTACTCTTATCAAAATTATTACTAGTACAAATGTTGATTTGGCTAAGGCTAGGAGGAAAGTTAAGGAATTAAAGAATAAAGTTTGCATGCTTAAATTAGAATCAATAAAACTTAAAGATAATTGGCATGTTCCCTCTATTGTTTCAAATGATGCATGTTTTGAAAAAGAAAATAGGGAACTAAGGGAAAAGGTAGAGGACCTCACCAAGGCACTTAGAAAATTTCAAGTTGGCTCTAGCAACCTTGATATGATAATAAATAGCCAAAGAGCCGTGTATAACAAAGCCGAGATAGGTTATAGGCCAAAAACCAAGAAAGTAGCTTTTGTTTCACTTATGGGTAGAAAGGGTACCTCTAGGAGACTAAGTGTTAAGGGAAATGGAAAGAAAGCTTGGGTACTAAAGAAATATTTAAATGATGCTTGTGGAACTAAGATTTGGGTACCAAAAGCTTGTGTTTTCCATGTTGTCTAGGTGAAGGTGAAGGGAGCCTCAAATATGTGGATAGTAGATAGCGGGTGTTCAAAGCACATAACCGGAGATGTAAGCAAGTTCACCACTATTAGCTATCTATGAGAAGGCACCGTATCTTTCGGAAATAGTGAGAAACTCAAAATAATTAGTAGGGGCACCATTGAGGTATCTCCTACAATCACTATCCACAAAGCTCTTTTAATTAAGGGAATGGAGTTTAATTTACTTAGTGTAAGTCAACTTTGTGATGCGGAATATATGTAACACCCCAAATTTGTCAATGTAAAATCATGACAATGTATGAAAATGGTTATAATAAAATGATATAAATTTCATGCAATCACATGCTATGAAATGTCATGAATACATGAAATATTATATTCATGAAATATTATTATCATGAAATATTAGCATGAAATATTATATTCATGAATATGGAATATTAAAAATATTATGAAATAATATTTTTGGAATATTATGAAATATTCTGAATTCATAAAATATTATTCATATTAGGAAATTTCATGATGGGCTTGGCTTAATGGGCTTTGATATGGATGAGTGCAAAAGGTGATAAAAAGGAGGGAGCAAGGATTAAACCTTGAACCTCCTAGTTGCACTCTCCATGTCTTAACCACTACACCAAGCATTGTTTCTTGTTGAGAGGATGAGAAACATGCTTGTTAAGTGTGTAAGAGGGAAGAGACATACCTCTTCACAAGAGGTGTATAAATAGGATTAAGAGAAGGAAGTTAGAGGAAGTTACTTCATTCTTTCTTCCTCCTTTCTTCTTTGCCGAGCCTAGCATTGCCTTCTCCCTTGTGTTTTCGAAAATCTAACCCTAGGGTAATTGCAAGAAGGAAAGCCCAAGTGTCTTTGCCTTCTACCAAGACCAAGGAGTCTTAGAGAAAAGTTGGAAGAAAAGAGGATCTTCACATACCCTCCAAGTGTAGGGTACCCTACGGTTTAAAGAAATTTCCAGCGCTAGGATGTAAGTGTCCTCTCGCCTGTGACATAATTGCTATTGAATGTATGCTCGGTTAATTCTTTGGAAAAAAATCACAAGGACTTCCTTAAGGAAGTTTCGGCCACTCCTTGTAAGGGGTCCAAGAGAAGGGTTTTGATCAAACTTTGATGCATGCTAGTAACCCTAGGGATTTTATATACATATGTGTTGTTCCCAAATATTTTTGGAAGGACAAAAGTTAGGGTTTGGTACCCTACAAAGTTTCGGCCACCACCCACTTATGGGCTTTGGTTGCTTCTTGATGCATGAGGATATCCCTAGGAACTTAGGGTATGGATTTATGTTATTTTTCCATCATGTGTGATAACAAGAATTAGGGTTTTAGTGCCCTACAACTTTCGGCCAAAGAAGAAAAGTTAGGGTTTTGTGTGGCTTGCTATCCTATTATGTTCCCATGATTAGAATGGTAGATAAAATGTTGTATATATATGTGTGTTGTTTTGTGAAAGATGACTTGTCCAAAAACCCTAGGAACCCCACCTTATCATTCGGCCACCTCTTGTAATTTAGGGTTAGTGGATGTTAATCCCAATATGAGATATAAACCATGTTTCAATTGTTAACATGAAAGGTACTTGAGGTGTTTGTAGAAATGCTTGAATGAATGTTTGCTTGGAAAACCAAATTCCCTTACTTGTATGTTTCGGCCAACCCTAATTGTAGGGTTGGGAAGTACCTAATGAGACCATGAAGCATGCTACTACATATGTGATGTGTGTATAATTTATGTGACCTATCTTGTTAGGTATAAAAGCATGCCTTATAGCCCATGGGGCACCTTGATGATATGAACATGATGTGTTTGCTGATATGCTTAAAAAGAGATACTCTATTGAAACTGGGATCAAGAGCACCCGAATGCGTGGTGTGTCCCTAGGGGATCAAGAGCACCCGAATGTGTGGTGTGTCCCTTAAAGATGTGACTAAGAGTACCTTTAGGCATATAAAGATATATATGAGTAATTGCATGATAAATTACTTTACTTTGAAAGTTGTGTACCCGACTCGGAAGGGGGTCGTTAAACAAATCCAATGTGCATGTTAAATGAAGGTCATGGCATTGGTAGGACGGAAGGGTCCTGCTCTAATTAGATTGGTGGCTCGCTACCCCAATTTATTAGGGAACGCGCATGAGGTGGTACTACAACTGGGCCCTAGATGATGATATGATATTTTGAAGTACTTACCATTATGGAACCTTTTGAAAAGCATACTTTTCTCATCATGTGATAATCTTGTTCCGTAAAGTACTTGAAGATATTTGATGTGATGTTTATGATGCTTTGATGAGATGCTTATGATGCTTAATCTTGTTCTATCTTGATTACTGAGTACATGATATGATGTATCGATATGGTTTTGCGAGTAGGCCCGGATTCTTACTAAGCATGTTTTGCTTACTAGTTCATGTTGTTTTCTTATGCTGCAGATAGCGGTAAGAAATACTTGGATTAAAGGAAGAGGCAGAGGGAAGGCTAGAGGATGTGTGTGGTGATGGCTCGGGAAAGGATGAAAGATTCTATCTACCTTAGTTTGTCTAGAATCTAACTGCTTCCGATAAAAGATTGAAATTGTATTACTATACTCTGAATATATGATGATTGTGACTACTCTACTGTTAGAGATATGGAACCTAGGTCATGTTAGATAATACTATTATTAACGTCTAATTCTTATAGTATGCATGCTCAGTAAAATGCTAGATGTTTACTATTTTCGGTTGCTTATGAATGTTTCTTTTGGTATATGCTTCTTTTGCATGTATCGAAGACTAGATAACTCTTGCTATATTCTTACTTGAGATTCCATGCTATAGTGTGTTAAATGATCTTCATATTAGGTTGTAAATGCATGTAGATATAAAAGAAATGAAAAACCTTGCTTGGTAAATTAGTCTTCAATAAGCATGCTTATTACTAGTTCATGTATTGTAATTGTTTTGTTTGGATATGTTTTGTTTGGATATACATGCTTACCTTGATAAATGATATGAATGTATGGACCCGTAACCCCGCCTTTAGGGTAGATATAAGGTCGGGCGTTACAAGTTGGTATCAGAGCAGGTTTCCCCTCCATCACACACACATCAAGCTTCCTTCTGCCGCTTCCAAGTAAGAAATCCTAAACTCGCTTTATTTATTTCATGTACAGTACTACTATATGAGATGATTGATGCTTGCCTAACAAAGTGGTGTTAAGGCTTATATCTATCTAATTACTGTTAATAGATATGACTAGAGGGCGTAGAACTAGGGGTAACGAGACAGCACCCCCACCTGATCTGATGCAGGTGATCACTGAGCTGCAGCGCCAGGTCACTGAGCAGCAGCAGATGATAAACACTCTGATGACCCAGCAGACTAATACTGCCACCCCTGCGGGAAGTCAGGATGCCATAACCACTGAACCTCCGGCTGCACAGGCGCCCTCGGACACTATGGCCAGAGTAGTCCGACAAGAGGCCTATTTAATACAGTGGCAACGACTGAAGCCGGATAAGTTCTCCGGCATCTGCGAGCCGTGGGACGCCCAGTCCTGGCTCAAAACAGTGGAAAGCACCGTGGAACTTCTTGACTGGCCGGAACATGAGAAGGTCAAGTGTGTCTCGTTTTGCCTCTCCGGCGATGCTCGAATGTGGTGGGAACGGGTGAAGGCCAGAAGACCAGTGGACCAGATGAAATGGAAGGATTTTGAGTCTGAATTTCTAGAGGAGTTCTTTCACATGAGGGTGACCAACAGACATTTCGATGAGTTCACCGAATTCCGACAGGGGAATCTCTCTGTCAACGAGGCCGTCCAGAAATTTAACCGACTGGCACGATTGTGTCCTGAGCTGGTTAGTACTGAAAGGGAAAGGGTCAGATTAATGCTAAGAATGCTTAGGCCTGACATTGCTCTGAGTGTAGCTGGTGGCGTTCATAGGCCACAGACTGCAGAAGAGCTAGTCAGTGGTGCCTTGAATGCTGAGCATTATCTGAAGAATATCAGCCAGCAGAAGCAGGCCCCAGTCAGTACACAGAATCAGAGTCAGTCAGGAAATCAAAAGACTCAGAACACCAACCCCCACTAGAAGAAGAACCACAACGGGAAAAGAAGGCCATGGAACAAGTCTAATGGTGATCAGAAAGGCAAGAAGCCTAAGCACCCTTCTTGTGCCACCTGTGGGAGGATGCACCTTGGGGCATGCTATTGGGATGCCAAGAGATGTTATACTTGCGGGAAGGAAGGACACTTTGCCAGAGAGTGTCCTACTGCCGCTAAGGCACCTCAGCAGCAGTATATTCAGCACAAAGGTGCTCCTCCCCAGCTTCACCATATGCAGGCTGCGATTGATGGTACTCCTATTTATCAGGGGCTATTAGAAGCCCCGCCTGCTACAACAGACGCCCGGGTTTTCTCGCTTACAAAGGAAGACGTGGCGACTGCCTCTACCGTTGTCACAGGTCAGATAATTATTTACAGTCATCCTGCTACTGCATTATTTGACACTGGAGCAACGCATTCCTTTATTTCTATGCTATATGCCACGAGATATGAGATGCCACTGCAAGAACTAGATTGCAAGTTTATGACTACACTGCCCTCGGGGGAGGTGATGGCCTCTACCCAAATGCTACGTGCCGCACCAATCAGAATTGCAGATAGGGAACTCTACTGCGATCTGATAGTGCTTGCTATGTCAGATTATGATCTGATATTGGGCATGGATTTCTTGAATAAATACGGCGCTTCTATCGAGTGCCGTAAACGAAGGGTTATCTTCCGACCCGAGACGGGGATTCTCTTTGAATTTATCGGCGAGCCGAAGAAGAAGACCGGCAAATTCTTATCGGCTCTGAAGGCAAGGAAAATGTTAGAGAATGGATGTTCTGGATTTCTAGCTCATGTGGTTGATACTCGTCCTAGAGAGGACCCGAAGCTAGAAGACGTCGAAGTCGTATGCAACTATCCAGAGGTATTTCCTGATGACTTACCTGGGTTAGCACCTGAAAGAGATGTTGAATTTGCCATTGATTTGATTCCTGGTACTAACCCCATCTCGAAAGCACCATACCGAATGGCGCCGACTGAATTGAAAGAATTGCAAGGACAGCTACAAGAGCTACTCGACAAGGGACTTATTCGCCCTAGTCATTCCCCCTGGGGAGCTCCCGTACTGTTCGTCAAAAAGAAGGACGGGTCGATGCGTATGTGTATCGACTATCGGGCATTAAACAATGTGACCATAAAGAACAGGTACCCTCTACCCAGGATAGATGATCTGTTCGATCAGTTAAAGGGAGCTACGGTTTTCTCTAAGATCGATCTGAGGTCTGGTTATCACCAAGTCCGGGTGAAAAATGAGGATATACCCAAAACTGCTTTCCGGACGAGATACGGACATTATGAGTTCGTAGTAATGCCGTTTGGAGTTACTAATGCTCTGGCAATATTCATGGATCTTATGAATCGGATTTTCTCGGCATTTCTCGACAGATTTGTGATCGTCTTCATCGACGACATCCTTATTTATTCAAGGACTTCTGAAGAGCATGCAGAGCACCTGGGTATAGTATTACAGATTCTTCAGAAAGAACAACTGTATGCTAAATTTTCTAAATGTGAGTTCTGGCTGAATCAAGTGTCATTCTTGGGACATATTATCTCCAAGGACGGAGTGATGGTCGACCCAATTAAAATTGAGGCCGTAAGTAACTGGTCCAGACCCAAGAATGCCAGTGAGGTCAGAAGTTTTCTGGGGTTAGCAGGTTACTACAGAAAATTCGTAGAGAATTTCTCTCGGATTGCAGCCCCTATGACAGCTCTTACAAAGAAAGATAAGAAATATACCTGGACCGAAGAATGTGAGAAGAGTTTCTCTGAACTGAAAAGGAGACTGACTAGCGCTCCTATATTGACTCTTCCGGAAAATGATACGGGTTTCGATATGTACAGCGACGCATCCAAACTTGGACTCGGAGCTGTACTTATGCAAAATGGGAAGGTAATTGCCTATGCCTCTAGGCAACTGAAGGAACATGAAAAGAATTATCCTACCCATGATTTGGAATTAGCAGCGGTGGTCTTTGCGCTGAAAACATGGAGGCATTATTTATATGGCACTCAGTGCAAGGTCTTTACTGATCACCAGAGTCTGCGGTATTTCTTCACCCAGAAAGACCTGAATATGCGACAACGCCGATGGCTCGAGTTGGTCAAGGACTACGACTGTGAGATCTTGTACCATCCAGGAAAAGCCAACAAGGTAGCAGATGCTCTCAGTAGAAAATCTTGTGCTGCATTGTTGTCTTTATCAGCTTTGTCACGACCCTTAGGGGAAGAGATTATGGATTTCGGAATCGAGATTATATCGGGACGGCTTTCTACCCTACAGATTGCGCCGACATTATTTGATGGTATTCTGGAGAAGCAGAATCTTGATCCGAGTCTTCGGAGAATCAGACAGAGATTCTTGAAGGCAAGAACGAGGGATTCCGGATTTCCGAGAGCGGAGTTTTATATCTCCGGGATCGATTATGCGTTCCTGACGACTCCGATTTACGGACGAGGATACTCGAGGAAGCTCACGGAACACCTTATGCGATGCATCCTGGGTCTATCAAGATGTATCAGGATCTGAAGAGCAAATTTTGGTGGTCCGGCATGAAGAAAGATGTAGCCCATTATATTAGCATGTGTTTGACCTGCCCAGAGGGTCCAAAGCAGAACACCAGAGACCTGGGGAGTTCTGCAGCCTCTACCTATTCCCGAATGGAAATGGGAGGACATATCTATGGATTTCATATCAGGGCTGCCCCGGACTACGAATGGATATGATAGTATATGGGTTATTGTGGACCGACTGACCAAGTCCGCCCATTTTCTGGCTATCAGAATGACTTATTCAGTTGAGCAGTTGGCTCAACTGTACGTCAAGGAGATTGTCCGACTACACGGGTTCCCAAGACCATCGTCTCTGACCGAGACGGTCGATTTACTTCTGATTTTTGGGGACACGTGCAGAAGGCCCTTGGCACGAAGCTGAAGTTCAGTACAGCCTTTCACCCCCAGACTGACGGGCAAACTGAACGAGTAAACCAGATACTAGAAGATATGTTATGAGCTTGCACCTTGGACTTCAAGGGAAGCTGGTGTCG
>JAGFNQ010005642.1:107319-121335 GCA_024364735.1 Boesenbergia rotunda
AGGTTTGAGAGTAGAAATTAGTTTTGAAAAGGAATTTCAATTTATTTTCGAAAAAGTTCTTTATTTTTGAAAACAGATTTTTAAACAAATAAGTTTAGAAATTTTGAAAAATAGATTAAGTGATTTTTGAAAAAGAAATGAGTTTAAGAAGTAGAAATTTTGAAAACAGATTAAGAGTTTTTCGAAAAAGAGATGGGTTTGAAAACAGATTAGAATCTATAATTATTTGAACTTTGAGTTAGATTCAAATTTGACAAAAGGTAATTTGAATTTGAATTTCAGAAATTGGCTTCCAGGTCTTAGCGAGGCACTAGGCCTTCTTTGGCCGTAGCTTTATGGGATCATCCACCCTTTCCTTGACAAAGCCTTTTAATGAAATTTCATTTTCAAATTAAATTAAGTCATTTTCTGGTCTAACTAGCTTGGGTCTTGGATCGGTAGCTTCGGCTGGTTTCACCAGTCTAAAGAGACCAAGTAGACTTGATCTTATTAGAGTTGGTTTCCCCAACGTACTATCATCTCACCTCCTCCCAATACTATGTTTTCAAGTTTCAAGTAATTTAGTCCTTAAATCTAAGTATTCTTTAAATCTAAGCATGGCAATTTGCAAAAAAAAATTAAATAAACAAACAATCAATCAATTTAAAAAAATTATCTAATTATAAAAATTGTTTTGATTTTGGCTCCCCCTGGACTAAAGCCTCTGTATGGGTTAGGCAAGATGTGAATCTTGTCCTTGGGGATCCAAAATTGATTTGAACCAGTTGGTTTAGTCAGGCACAATTTTGGCACCCATGCCTGAACCTTAGGTCTTGACTGGTTCAGTACAGCAAAGTAAGATCTTTGCCGAGATTTGGTTCTATAGCCAAGTCCGGATCGGTTTAGAACAGACTTCTGTTTTCCCAGAATCAGATCAAGATTCTTGGAACCAGAAGTGAATCGTTCTAAAGCTGTTCTTAAGTCCTTAACTTGAGTTTTCAGGGAGGAATTCTCTGATTCAAGTTTTTCAACTTGATCAGGGGTTCCTTCCTGAAGTTTCTCAGTTAAGGATTTAGAATCAGCTCCCTCTTTCAGGAGTTTTACTTCCTGTCGGAGGGACTCGATTCGGAGTTTGGCTTTCGCCAAATCTCGGGATAGATAGGAAATAAGCAAATTCAATTGCAATTTTGAAAAACCCGTTACCCTTATTTCGCCGTCGTCGGAGAATGTTAGCTTGCCGTCGTCTCGGTCCGAGTCTGAGTCAGTCTCGATTTGATCCGAAGCGGTCAGGGCTAGAAGATTGGACTGGGGTGCTTCTTCTTCTTCTTCTGAGGAAGACTCGTCCCAGGTTGCTTGGAGTGCCTTCTTCTTTCTGGTCTTTTTGGACTCCTTTAGACTTGGACATTCAGTCTTGTAGTGGCCCTTCTTCTTGCATTCGTAGCAGGTTACGTTGGGCTTTTGTTTGTCGGTTGCCGGTTCAGCTTGTCCGTCCTTTCTTCGGCTTGTTCTCCGTGTGTTGGTTTGGTTCTTCAACTTTTTGTAGTAGCTTCGAGCTAGCCGGACCAGTTCAGATTGATCTTCTTCTTGATCTTCTGTTTCTGAATCTGAGGTAGATTCAGGTTCAACTTGAGTTTTCTTCTTGGTTGTCTTTCCTGTTTTCCCTACAAAGAAGGCTATACTTTTCTCGACCAAATTGCAGTTAGTCTGTTCATGCAGCTCAAGTTCAGAAAATAACTCATCTAACTTAATTTTTGAAAGATCCCTAGAGACCTTGTATGCATCTACCATAGATGCCCACAAGGTGGTCCTAGGGAACGCGTTTAGGGCATACCTTATAAGATCACGGTTTTGAACCTGGTGACCTATTGCGTGAAGACCGTTCATCAGTTCCTGGATTCTGGCGTGGAGTTGGGCTGCTGTCTCGTTATCTACCATTTTGATAGTGAAGAGCTTGTTCAGTAGCAGATCCCGTTTGCTGATCCTCGTATCTGAAGTTCCTTCGTGGAGCTCGATCAGTTTAGCCCATAGCTCCTTGGCACTGTTGAATGGGCCTACGCGGTTCAGCTCCTCTTTTGTCAGTCCGCATTGAAGGGTCTGAGTTGCTTTGGCGTCAGCTTCAATCTTGCGTTTAAGGGCAGTGTCCCACTCTGAGTAGTTTTGTGGTACGCCTTCAGCATTTGTGGGAATCATAAGTCCAGACTGGATGATTATCCACATGTCCACCTGAGTTTTCAGGTGGACCTCCATTCGACTTTTCCAGTAAGGAAAGTCTTCTCCACTGAAAAGTGGAGGTCTGGCGGTGCTAAATCCTTCTTGGATGGCCATTTGTTAACTTCTGAAATAGCAAAAGAACAACAAAAATATTCCAAGACTTGGTCTTGGATTAGTAGTGCGGGAACAATAAATAAAAACAAATTTCAAGGGGTGTTGCACCAACCTTGAAATAAAAACTCGAACGAAAATATATAAAAATTTTATTTAAAAAATGAGAGAGAAAACAAAAGAAATCCGAAAAATTTTCAAACTGGTGGTTGCACCAAGTTTGAATTCCCCGCTCTGATACCACTTGTTGGATCGAGAATTGCGAGAGAGGGGGGGGTGAATGTCGCAAATCGTTCGGATTTAAAAAGAGTAAGTGCGCAGCGGAAATAAGACACAAAAACAATGCTAACACGGTCGTTTTACTTGGTTCGGAGCCTGTGTCGACTCCTACTCCAAGGCCCACGGTCGTTGACCGTTTTCTGCGGGCAATTCTATACGTTCGAGAAAGTTTACAATAAAAAGTATTACAGAATCAACTTAGTAAACTTAATTAAGCTCTTCGTTACCGACGTCCGGTGTAGATCGAAGTGTTGGAGCAGCAGGACGTTGTCAGCTCGAGTTGAAAGAGTTCTGGAGCGTGTCGTGGAAGCAGAAGAGCGTGGAAGCGTCGCAGTAATTGATGCTCTGAAGAAGGAGGTCGAGGGCCCTTTATATAGGGCCTGGGGGCGCCCTGGTTGACGGGGGCGCCCCTCCACGTGGCAGCAGATCCGGTTGTTGCTCGGTCGCCGTCTGATCCCCTTATCCTGGGGATCCGGTTTGACCGGGGCGCCCGGATGGCTCGGGGCGCCCGCATTGACCGGTCAAAGCCTCATCTCCTCGGCTTCGCAGGGATGCGCTTCGGCAGCTGGCAGTGGGGGCGCCCGCGACACGCGGGGCGCCCGCGACAAGCGGGGCGAAGCGCGTTCGCAGGGATGCGCTTCGGCAGCTGGCAATGGGGGCGCCCGCGACACGCGGGGCGCCCGCGACAAGCGCGGCGAAGCGCGTTGAGGTTCTTACAGACTTGGGTTGACCTTGGAGGCGCCCGGATCGTCCGGGGCGCCCTGCTCAGCTTCTGCCTTACTCCTTTGAGGCTCTCTGAGCTGCAGATACTCAGTCCTTCGATCCTGCATCCAGGGTTAGTCCAAATAACAATTATATTATTATTTTATACAGCCTTAGCTGTCTTGGTTCTGACTTTGGTCTCCAAAATGGAGCCCTAGGTCGAACCGACGCCTAATGTTCCCTCAAGGGGAACGCGTCCTCACCTACTCCTCTCGGGAGAATTTACCTGGTGCCAACCGGATCCTCCAGTTGGACTTTTGCCTGACGGTCCTTTGTCAGGTCTTGAGTACCAAGCAGCCCTTCGCTTGGTGCCTAGCAGCCCTTTGCTAGGTCTTTTCTTCTGGCAGCCCTTTGCCATGGCCTAGCATTCCTTCGCTAGGGTTTGTCCATTCTGGCAGTCCTTCGCCAGAGCCTAGCAGTCCTTTGCTAGGGCTTTTCCTGACTGGCAGTCCTTCGCCAGTGCCTAGCATTCCTTCGCTAGGGCTTTTCCTGTCTGGCAGTCCTTCGCCAGTGCCTAGCATTCCTTCGCTAGGGCTTTTCCTGTACACTCAAGAAACTTGTTAAACAACAAGTAACCCTTAACATTTAAACCCTTTTGCCAATATCAAAATACAGGTTTGACTTGGGTGCAATCTGCACCAACAGAAGGCATAGGCTCTCTCCCTCTCTTTCTCTCCTTCTCTTCTCCCCTTCTTGCCGTGCGCCAACCAGTCTCTTCTTTTGCTTCGCCAGAATTTTGATTCCGGCCATACTTTTGTGGTTAGTCTCCCGACTTCTCTCTTGGTTTTTCTTGTCGCATTCTCGGAGAATCTAGTAGTTCTCGAGAACACGAAACTCGTGGCTTTGCGAAGTCATCCTGAAGACACTCGGCATGGACACGAATAGAGGCGGAGCTTCCAAGGGACGCTTACGGTTGGATCTCGTCCCTTCCTTCGAGTTACGCGAGGTAATACGTAAATTAGTTTATGTTTCTGCAAAATTTTAAATATATGATCATGTCTACACAAGATAAAATTGCATGCTTAGATGTGTGGTTAAATAATTTGAGAAACTATTTATGTTAAACCTTCCGTTGCACGTAATTAATTTTAAGATTACGAACCTGCATCCATGTCAACATGCACCCGGTCCCAACACTTTTGGCACGAGGTAGGTACGGTTTTCTATTCTACCAAAGTGCTGCTAGTGTCCAATGTGATCATCTCTTCCTCTAGCTTTCATTTCGATCTTGTAAAGAGGAAGAAGACAACCTTGTAAAGGTTTTCTCCACCTTGAAGGAGACTTTTCATAGTGGAGGTGGTGTACTCGTGCGGATCCTTGGATTAGTCACCTTTCGGGGTGGATACCAAGTAAATCTTTCTTGTTAGCATTGAATTTCATATTTTCCATTGTATTTTTGTATTGTGCTAACCCTCTTGTAGAGAGAATTCGACAAAAGTGTTATTCAGCCCCCCTTCTAGCAACGTTAACGATCTAACAAGTGGTATCAGAGCCGGTTCGCTTCGGGAGAACTCACCGTCGACCGGAGTACAGAGAAATGGCGTTTCAAGAGGGCTATAGCATCGCAAGGCCTCCGTTCTTCGATGGAAACGACTTCGCCTATTGGAAAGGTAGGATGAAGTACTATTTAATGAATGACATTGAGAATTGGATGAGTGTTGTAGATGGTTTCGACGCACCCGTCAACGAAAGAGGAGAGCCACTACCCATGAGAACTTGGCCAATGGAAGTCATGAAGAAGGCGCAAGCAAATGCCAAGGCCACCACCACACTTCAATGATGATTGTCCAAGGAACAACTCAACAAGGTGGGGCCTTTCAAGAGTGCAAAGGAATTATGGGAGAAACTAGTCGAGCTCAATGAAGGTTCAAACGAGTCAAGGAGGGCAAAGAAAGACCTCTTGGTAGCTCAATTACAATCACTCTCCATGAAGACCAACGAGATGGTTAGCCAATTACATGGAAGGGTAAAGGAAATCATCAACGAGTTACATGTAATTGGTGAGAAGGTGGAAAATCGAGATCTCGTGAGGTATGTTTTACAATCTTTCCCTAGGACTACATTGTGGGCATCAATGGTTGATGTTTACAAAGTATCAAGGGATCTTTCAATGGTAAAGTTAGATGATTTGTTTTGTGAATTTGAATTACATGAGCAAGCTAACATGTCTTCCAAAGAAAAAGGTGTAGCATTCATTATAGAAAAGGAGAAGAAAAAGAAGAAGGAGAAGAAGAAGGTGATCTACTCCTCATCATCCGAATCAGAGGAGTCTAGTGCTTCTATGGATAGTGACCAAGAGGCCTACATGGTAAAGAAAATGAGAAGAGCATTTAAAAATTTCTCTAACAAATCTTATGGTAGGAAAGGGTCAAAAAGCAAGAGCAAAGGCAAAGACATCATTTGCTACAATTGCCACCAAGAGGGTCACATGAAGAATAAGTGCCCACAACTCAAGAAAAGAGATGACAAGAAGGAAGAAAAGAAGAAGAGTGAGAAGAGGAAGTCAAAAGAAAAAGAGAAAAGTACCACAAGCCTAAAAGCTACTTGGGATGATCCATCGTCTTCGGAGGAGGAGAAGATCACGTGTCACACTTCGCACTAATGGGAGTGGACAACTTGGAGTCATCCGATGATGGGAGAAGCTCAAGTAGCGAAGATGAAAGTGAAGCCTCATCATCATCCGAATCCGAGGCTTCGGTAAGTAAGGTATATAACTTACCCTCTTCTACTCTTGTCAAAATTATTTCTAGTACAAATATGGATTTGGCTAAAGCTAGGAGGAAAATTAAGGACTTAAAGGATGAAGTTGTCATGCTTAAAGTAGAATCCATGAAACTTAAGGATAATTTGCATGATCTTTCTACTATGTCAAATGATTCATGTCTTGAAAATGAAAATAAGGAACTAAGGGAAAAGATAGAAGACCTAACCAAGACACTTAGAAAGTTTCAAGTCGGCTCTAGCAACCTTGACATGATAATAAATAGTCAAAAAGTCGGGATAGGTTATAGGCCAAAGACCAAGGACGTAGCCTTTGTTTCACTCATGGGTAGAAAGGGTGCTTCTAGGAGATAAGGGGTTAAGGGAAATACAAAGAAGGCTTGAGTACCAAAGAAGTATTTAAATGATGCTTATGGAACTAAAATTTGGGTACCAAAAGCTTGTGTTTTCCATGTTGTATAGGTGAAAGTGAAGGATGCCTCACAAATATGGATTGTAGATAGTGGGTGCTCAAGGCATATGACCGGAGATGTGAGCAAGTTCACCACTATTAGCTATCTAAAAGAAGGGACTGTATCCTTTGGAAATAGTGAGAAACTCAAAATAATTGGTAGGGGCACCATTGAGGTATCTCCAACAATCTCTATTCATAAAGTTCTTTTAATTAAGGGAATGGAATTTAATTTACTTAGTGTAAGTCAACTTTGTGATGCAGGATATAGGGTTGAGTTTCATGCTAGAAAGTGTCTAATTAAACAAAATGGGTCCGAAAGTGTTATTCTAGAAGGATATAGAGAGGCTAATCTTTACTATCTTAATCTTGATTATGCTTCTAACAATTTGCCTAAGTGTCTCATATCTAAAGAAGAAGAAGGATGGTTATGGCACCGGAGACTTGGGTACATCAACATGAAGAACATTGCAAGAGTGGCAAAGGAGGAGTTGGTGAAGGGGCTCCCTATGATCAATTATGAAAAGACCAAGATGTGTGATGCATGCCAAGAGGGTAAGCAATCAAAATCATTACACAAAGGTAAATCCCTAACTAAGCACCTTTGCCTTTAGAACTATTACATATGGATCTTTTTGATTGCCATAGTACTCCTTCACTAGTAGGGAGCAAATATTGTTTAATAATTATAGATGACTTTTCTAGATTTACTTGGGTGTTTTTCATGAAACATAAGGATGATACCTTAGAGATTTTCATAGTGTTTAGTAAGAGGGTTGAAAATGAGAAACACCTCAAAATCAACCGCATTAGGAGTGATCATGGTGGGGAGTTTGAAAATTTAAACTTCTCACAATTTTGTTTAGAAAATGGATACAAGCATGAATTTTCATGTCCAAGGACCCCTTAACAAAATGGTGTAGTAGAGAGGAGAAATAGGGCATTACAAGAGGCCGCTAGGACTATGCTTAATGCATATTCTCTTCCTAGCTATTTTTGGGCCGAAGCGGTAAATACCGCTTGTTACATTCAAAATCGGGTTTTGATTCATAGGTTTTTAGAAAAAATCTCATTTGAGTTGTAGAATGGGAGAATTCACAAGTTCATTACTTTAGGGTATTTGGATGTAAGGTTTACATTCTAAATACCAAGGATGACTTAAAGAAGTTTGAATCTAATGCGGATGAGAGGATTTTTGTTGGTTACTCATCCACTAGTAGGGGGTATAGAGTGTACAACAAAAGGACCAAGGTAATTGAGGAATCTTCAAATGTTGATTTTTTTTTAATCTATTGTTGATTTTGATGAATCTACAAATACTTACCCTAGGAAAGCCTCAATTGATAAGGATATAGAAGAAAGCCAACCCCTTACCCAAGAAATTCAAGACATACATTTAGGAGGCAATGATCAAGGGGGAGAGCGAAGTACACTAGAAGATGAGGATCATGTAGTAAATGAACCCATAACCTCTAGGCCCTTAAGGCATCACCAAGATCACTCCATTGACCAAATAGTGGGTGATGTTACTCAAGGAGTGAGGACTAGGTCTTATTTTAGAGAACAAAGTAGTCAAATTGTCTTGATCTCTCAATTAGAACCTAAATCTATTGATGAAGCATTAGGTGATGTGGATTGGGTCCTAGCTATACAAGAGGAGTTAAATCAATTTGAAAGGAGTAAAGTATGAGAGTTGGTTCCTAGACCCAATGATTGCACCATTGTCACCACTAGATGGGTCTTTAGGAACAAGCTAGATGATCAAGGCAAAATTACTAGGAATAAGGCTAGATTGGTAGCTAGGGGGTTTAATTAAGTAGAGAGTCTTGACTATGATGAGACATATGACCCCATAGCTAGATTAGAGTCAATTAGAATTTTACTAGCCTATGTCGCTCACATGGATTTCACACTTCACCAAATGGATGTGAAGTTGGCATTCCTTAATGGGGTCATTAAGGAAGAGGTCTATGTAGAACAACCCCTGGGTTTGAAGACCCAAATTACCCTAGACATGTCTACAAATTAAGAAAAGTCTTGTATGGATTGAAACAAGCTCTCCGGGCTTGGTATGAAAGGTTTTCTTCATTCTTAGTGTCCAAGGGTTTTAGGAGAGGAACAATTGACCCAACCTTGTTCCTAAAATCTAAGGATAAGGACATATTTGTGGCCCAAGTCTATGTGGATGATATTATTTTTGGGTCCACAAATAGTGAATTCCTACATGATTTCATTAAGTGTATGGAAAATGAATTTGAGATGAGTCTTGTAGGAGAATTGATTTTCTTTTTAGGTCTACAAGTCAAGCAAATAAATGAAGGGACTCATGTATATCAAACTAAATATGCTAGGGAAATACTAAAGAAATTTGGACTAGAAAATGCTAAGGTAGCATCTACCCCTATAGGAACAAATGTTAAAATAGATAGTGATGTTAAAGGAAAATTAGTAGACTTAAAATAATATAGGAGCATGATTAGTAGTTTATTGTACCTAACCGCTAGTAGACCCGACATACTATTTGCGGTAGGTATGTATGCAAGGTACCAATCATGTGCCAAAGAGTCTCATTTAGTGGTAGTAAAGAGGATCCTAAGGTATATTAAAGGTACTCTTAATGTCGGGCTTTGGTATCCTAGAACCTCAAATGTTGATCTTTTTGGATACACCGACTCAGACTATGCAGGGTGTAAACTAGATAGGAAGAGTACTAGTGGAGGATGTCAATTCCTTGGGTCATCTTTAGTTTGTTGGAGTAGTAGGAAATAACCATGTGTTGCCCTATCAACAACGGAAGCCGAATATATGGCAATGGGTGGTTGTGTATCCCAACTACTTTGGATCATGCACACCTTAGAGGATTATGAGTTACATTACTCAAGGTTTTGTGTGATAATGTAGGTACAATTAACTTGACCAAAAATCCGGTTCACCATTCTAGAACGAAACACATTGAAGTGAAGCATCACTTCATTAGGGACCATGGCAAGGGGAGACATAGAATTATACTATATTAAGTCAAAGTCAAACTTTGCCGATATATTTACCAAGTATCTTCCCGAATTGGAATTCACATCCTTAAGAAGAGGCCTTGGTATGTGTTTTGTAGAAGTATAGGATAAACCTTGGGGTAATATATTAGGAAGGTGGTGCTTGATCCATTAGGATGATACAAATGGTTCACTTGTGCTTGTGACATAGTGTTGGGTCATTAGATGTATCAAATTATGAAAAATAGACCAACTATGGGGAAAGCAAGTGTTTAATTAATGGGCATCTTGCCCAAAGATCATAGTTGGACATTTTAAAACATTTGAAAATCATTTTGTGCTTTATATGTTTTGCCATAAGCTTGGAATTTGTATGAGTCTATAATTAGTTTGAAAACTTGATACAAAATTAGTGGTTTTCAAGAAATTTGAACTTTGGTCAAAAGTCAAGTATGTTTGAAATTTTTCATGAACTAATATTTTTCCTTGTTAAAGTATATCATATCAAACATGCTTGCAAATTTTTACAATTTTTGGAAATTTCTGAAATTTTTGGGGGGTTTCTGAATTTCGGCTCAAAAACCTGAAAGTCTGATTGACAGAGTATAAGTTGACTGCCCCATGGGGCAGTCGACTGGCACGGCTGATTTCAGATTCTGAGAATTTTTTAGAAATGCAAACTTCTCTCATTTGAGGCCATGGGTTAGTGTTGTTGTGGGCAATCATTTTGATGGTGTCAAAGGGGGAGAATGAGTGGTTTAAGTTAGGTTTGTAACTTAACTTTGGTTAAATTTGGTTTATGGAAATTGAAAATGAAGAAGGCATAGGTTAAGGGGGAGGCTATCTCTTGTTTTTCTTACTATGTCTTGTTTTCAATTACTGTTGTTGGCTGGTATTTTCTCCCTAACTTAAACATATTGCCACACATCAAAAAGGGGGAGATTGTTGAGACAATCGGCCCAAGGATGATCGGGAAGATCATGGTTTTGATGTGTGTGTGCCAATATATTTAAGGTTAGGGTGTTATCTTGTTATTTGATATATGTGATTAAGTTTGCAGAACTTGGAGAATCACACATGGAGGACATATCTGAGGGATGAGAGCCGAGGGAGGAGGACTCCAAGGGCAAGCCGGGAAGTGGTCTTCAAAGGGCACACGTGAAGGGTGGCATGGAGGCAAGCCAAGGGAAGGCTTGTGTGCGCATCCGAGGGACGATAGCCGGTGGAAGAAGACTTCAAGGGGCAATCCAAGGGAGTATACCTGAAGGCATACGTGAAGGAGAGTGTTCGGAGTGAGAGTGAGTGATTGTAGAGGCTGGGCAGTCGACTGGTAGAAAGGCAGTCGACTGCCAAAACTCACAGAATGTTTCTCACTCTAGACTAGTCGACTTCTCCAGGAGCAGTCGACTGGTAACCCCGAAAACTAGCCGTTGGCTAGCCGTTAGCTAGCCGTTAGCTAGTATTTAAGGCTAGACCAGTCGACTGCCCTTGGTGTCGGGTTGGACAACTCATGGAGTTGTTCTTTGCTCTTATTTAAAGGGGACCTTTTCGCACGAGGTAGGTACGGTTTTCTACTGTACCAAAGTGTTGCTAGTGTCCAAAGTGATCATCTCTTCCTCTAGCTTTCATTTTGATCTTGTAAAGAGGAAGAAGACAACCTTGTAAAGGTTTTCTCCATCTTGAAGGAGACTTTTCATAGTGGAGGTGGTGTACTCGTGCGGATCCTTGGATTAGTCACCTTTCGGGGTGGATACCAAGTAAATCTTTCTTGTTAGCATTGAATTTCATATTTTCCATTGTATTTTTGTATTGTGTTAACCCTCTTGTAGAGAGAATTTGACAAAAGTGCTATTCACCTCCCCTTTAGCAATGTCAACGATCTATCACTCACAAGGTGAAGCTTAGGGATATTCAGTGTGGGACGCTTCACTCAAAAAGAAAATAGAAGCGGACGCTAAAGCTACACAGACCCTTAGTGTGGCTTGACAAAAGAGGAACTCAGTCGCGTTGTCCCTTTTAGCAGTGCAAATGAGTTATGGAACAAATTAATTAAACTGCACGAAGGGACGTCAAATACAAGGATTAGCAAGCGTGATCTTCTTCTCAACAAGTCGTACACTATTAAAATACAAGACGGCGAGACAGCTACACAGCTCCATGCGAGGATCCAAGAGTTAATAAATGGTCTACACACAATAGGTCACAAGGTATAAAACCGTGACCTAATCAGGTACACTCTAAACTCATTCACCAGAAACTCTTTGTGTGCATCTATGGTAGATGCATACAAGGTTTTAAGGAACCTCTCTGATATCAAGCTTGACGAATTATTTTTTGAATTAGAGCTGCATGAACAGACTAACGCTTCACAGGTTGAGAAGGGTATAACTCTTTTTGCAGGAAAAGTCCCTGGGAAGCAGAAGAAAAAGAAGCTACAACTGGTACCCAAGTCAGATTCTGACTCAGAATCTAATGACGATGGAATCGATCATCTGGAGTTGGTCCAGATAGCCCGGAATTACTACAAGATGATCAAGGACCAAAGAAAGAAGAAGAAGGTGGTTCAACAAAAGGATGATCCAGCCAAACCTACTACCAGTCAGAAGGCAAAAAGTGAGGTAACCTGTTATGGGTGCAACAAGAAGGGTCACTATAAATCGGAGTGTCCCAACTTGAAGGAGAACAAGAAGACTCGGAGGAAGAAAGCCCTCCAAGCTACGTGGGATGAGTCATCTTCAGAGGACGAAGAAGAAGTTCCACACTCCAACCTCCTCGCACTGACATCCTCGGACAATATCGACACCGAATTAGAATCGGAACCGAAAGAAAGCGTCAGAACCGAAAAGCTGTCAATTTCGGAAGACGGGCAAATAACGGTAAGAGGTTATCTCAAATCGTAACTTTACGATTTAATTTCATATTTGTCTCGTAAATTGGCCAAAGCCAACATTCAGGTTGAATCGCTCCGACAGGAAGTTAAAACCCTGAAAGAGGAAGCCAACTCAAGCTCCTTAACTGAACCAGTTCAAGAAGGAACCTCAACTCAAGTCCAAAAACTTGAGGCAGAGAATTCCTCCTTGAAAACTCAGGTAAAGGAACCTAGAGTTGCACTAGAACAATTTACCTCGGATTCCAAGAATCTTGACATGATTCTTGGAAAATAAAAATCAGTTTTAAACCGATTCGGACTTGGTTATCGAACCAACTCACGCTACAGATCATATTACTCTGTTTTGAACCAAAGTAGAACCCGAGTCCAAGCATGGGTCCCAAAGTTAAGCTTGACTAATCAAGCTGGACTAAATCAATATTAGATCCCCAAGGACAAGATTCACATCATACATAGTCCATATCGAGGTTTTAGTCCAGGGGGAGCCAATAGGAAAACCATCTTCATACTTAGATAAGTTTTTTTTGTGTTTTTTTTGTTGCTTGATGCCTGTTTATTTCTTTTCTGCAAAAATGTCATGCTTAGGATTAGAAACAGTTAGATACGGATCTGACTTGATTGTGTTGGGACCGGGTGCATGTTGACAAGGATACAGGTTCGTAAAATTTTAAATTTTTACGTGCAGTGGAAGAATTAGCATAAAATAATTTCTCAAATTATTTTAACCATGTATCTAGCATGCAACCTTATGATGTGTGGACATGATCATAAATTAAAACTTTGCGGAAAAGTAAACTAATTTACTTTGTACCTCGCGTAACTCGAAGAAAGGGACGAGATCCAACCGTAGCGTCCCTTGGAAGCTCCGCCTCTATTCGCGTTCACGCCGAGTTCTCTTCGGGATGACTTCGCATAGTCACGAGTTTTGTGCCAACGAGAACTACTAGCTTCTCTAAAGGCACAACTAGAAGATCAAGAGAGAAGAAAGGAAACTAACCACCAAGAAACAGAATCTAAATTTCGGGAAGGAAGGAGACGCGATCCGCTTCTTCTTCTTCTTCGGCACGAACTTGGTGGAGGAAACTCACGGGCACCCTAGGTGCTTGCGCCGGCCCTAGGGGAGAAGAGAGAGCCAGCCCTAGTGAGAGAAAGGGCGCCGGCCCTAGAGAGAGAGAGAGAGTTAGAGAGAGGGAGGGAGAGAGTTAATCTCTTGATCAATCTATTAAGGAAATCAAGCCTAGCCTTGGTTCCTTTATATAGTAGCCTCTCCCTTGCCAAGTCTCCTCTTTAACGGAATTTTTCATAAGAAATTTATCCTATAAATTTTCTTTATGAATTATTCCGTTTAAACTAAGTTTTATTATAACTAATTTTATAATAAAACAAATACATCTCTCCTTTTATTATGGAATAAATTTTACAAGAAATTTATAAATTTTCTTATTATGGAAAAATCAATTCATAATTGATTTTATAAAATTAAAATAAACCATTCCATGGATCATTTTAATTCCCATAAAAAGAATAAATTTCTATAAATTTATTTATATAAATTTCTTTATACAAATTTATTTATCCATAATTTATAAAACAAATCGCGCTAGATTTATTTTATTAATTAA
>JAGFNQ010005642.1:121760-186412 GCA_024364735.1 Boesenbergia rotunda
AAAAATATTTTGATTGATTTACTTCCAAAAATGATTCTTTTGAAATATTTTATTTGTAGTTTGGATATCCCTAGGACATAATAGAATGTTTACCTTGAAATTGACAAGGAATTCTAAGGGCTTGTCAAGTTAAGGGGGAGTTCAAACTAACTTGGAAAATTAATTTTAAGAATAGTTTGATTAAGTCTATGATATTACTTTTAAGTATAACTATTTCAAAAGAATCTAAGGCATATTCTTGAAAAATTAGTTTTAAAAATTGAATAATGGTCTTGAAACTTTTAAAGCTTATTCTTAGAATATCTTCCTTCTTCTAAGTTAAAGCTCAGTAGCAAAGTTTCTTTTGGCTTTGAAAAATATGTATTATTTGGGAAATTTTTATATATTTTCTTTTAAAAAGATTGTCAAGCTTAACTTTGAAAATATTTCTAATTCATTTGAAAAATAATGTTGTTGAAAACTATTTGTTAGTTTTGAAAGCTAAGTTAATTGATTTAGGGGGAGTTCCTTTTTTCACTTAGGCTATTTATCTTACTTAATCTATTTTGCCTAAGTCTAGTTTTCCCTATCACTTAGCTTTGGATCCTACTCTCCGTAACTTAATATACGTATGTTTTTTGATGAATGACAAAGGGGGAGAGTAGGGTTAAAGCTTAGAAAATTATATTTGCTACTTAATTTTGCACCATATACTTTCATGCTTATTTTTTATTTACTTGCATGTATCTGCTAGTCTTTTCTCTAACTTTAACCTAGGTTATCATTACATCAAAAAGGGGGAGATTGTTGGTGCAGTTTGCACTAACGGTCAAACTCAGGTTTTGATGTATGACAAAGTGGTTAAAGTTAGGGTTGTTGGTGTTTAACCTCTTTACTAAGTGTGCAGAGTTGAAAGACTTAGGACCAGACACCAGGCTGAAGTCCAGGATGGTTGAGTCCTGGCGGGAAGTCCAGTTGGGTCCGCGGGACCTGACAACTGGCTGAAGACCAAGTTGGTTGAGACTTGGCAGGAAGACCAAGGTGGTTGAGCCTTGGCAGGAAGTCCTGGTGGGTCAAGAAGTCAAGTAGAGCTGCACAAGGTAAGTGAGGTAAGTCACTGGAGGAGCGAACCAGTGAGGACGCGTTCCCCTTGAGGGAACATTAGGCGTCGGTTCGACCTAGGGCTCCATTTTGGAGACCCAAAGTCAGAACCAAGACAGCCAAGGCTGTGTAAATTAACTTATTAATTGCTGTTTTGGACTAATAACCCTGGATGCAGGACCGAAGGACTGTGTTTCTGCAGCTCAGAGAGCCTCAAAGGAGTGAGGCAGTAACTGAGCAGGGCGCCCCGGATGTTTCGGGCGCCCCAGAGTCAACCCAAAGTCAGCAGAGCAAGTAAACGCCCCGACAGCAGCACATTTGGGGGCGCCCCGGATGTTTCGGGCGCCCCGCGCGCGTCGGGCGCCCCGCGTGTCGCGGGCGCCCACTGTGCCACGCCACTGGCAGCTGCAGCAGCTCACCCTCGCGAAGAAGATGAAGCCTTGACCGGTCAAATCGGGCGCCCCGCGCACGTCGGGCGCCCCAGTCAAAGGTGATCCCGAAGAAGCAGAGATCAGCCTTGACCAGAGGGCTCGCCGGATCGAAAGCCACGTGGGGGGGCACCCCGAGCATCCCGGGCGCCCCCAGCCCTATATAAAGGGCCCTCGACCCTCTTCTTCAGAACAACAATTCTTTCAACGCTTCAAAGTTCTTCTACGCTCGCGCCTTGCTCCGGAAACGCTTCACCTCGAGCCGACGACGTCCCGCTGCCCCGAAAGAGTCGACCTACTCCGGACGTCGGTAAAAAGAAGAATATTTTTTTAATACTTTATTGCACTTAATTACTTGAAAGTGTGGGGTTGTCACACTTTCAATTCTTTTGTACTCGCCTACTCTATCGGGGTTTCCCGGTAGAGAGTTTTAGTGGATTGCCCAACGGAAAGGTCCGAGGGACCTGGGCCTTCGAGTAGGAGTCGCCGAAGGCTCCGAACGAAGTAAAAATCGTTCGTGTTTGTGTGTTCGTTTTTCGTTTCTTTCATTTCCGCTGTGCACGCTTTTTAAAGCACTCTGATTTAAATTTAAAAGTCACGTGATTCACCCCCCCTCTCACGTGCATCGATCCTACACTATACTCAGGTGCTCAGCATGTTCTTCGGGAGTTCTCGAATATATAAGTATATCATCGATAAAGACGATCACAAATCTGTCGAGGAATGCCGAGAATACCCGATTCATTAAATCCATAAACATAGCTGGCGCATTGGTCACTCCAAATGGCATCACTACGAACTCATAATGTCCGTATCTGGTTCGGAAAGCCGTCTTCGGTATATCCTCCTTTTTCACCCTGACTTGGTGATAACCAGATCTCAGGTCAATCTTAGAGAAAACCGTGGCTCCCTTCAATTGATCGAACAGGTCATCTATCCTGGGTAGAGGGTACCTGTTCTTGATATTCACATTGTTCAGCGCTCGATAGTCGATACACATTCGCATCGAGCCATCCTTCTTTTTCACGAACAGTACGGGAGCTCCCCAGGGAGAATGACTAGGGCGGATGAGTCCCTTGTCAAGCAGCTCCTGTAACTGTCCCTGTAATTCTTTTAATTCCGTCGGCGCCATACGGTACGGTTCCTTAGAAATGGGGTTAGTACCCGGAACCAACTCAATTGCAAATTCTATATCCCTTTCAGGTGCTAACCCTGGTAAGTCATTGGGAAATACCTCTGGGTAATTGCAAACAATTTTGACATCTTCTAGCTTCGGGTCCTCTGTAGGACTGGTATCAACCACATGAGCTAGAAACCCAGAGCATCCCTTTTCTAACATCTTCCTTACTTTCAGAGCCGACAAGAATTTGCTTGTCCTCTTCTTCGACTCTCTGATAAATTCAAATAGAATTTCTGCCTCAGGTCGAAAGATAACCCTTCGTTTACGGCACTCAATAGAGGCACCATATTTGTTCAAGAAATCCATGCCCAATATCACATCATAATCTTGCATATCAAGCACTATCAGGTTGCAGTAGAGTTCCCTATCTGCGATTCCGATTGGTAAAATGCCTGTTTGTGACTCGCATATTAAAGAATTCCTCCAGAAATTCAGACTCGAAGTCCTTCCACTTCATCTGATCTATTGACCTTCTAACTTTTACCCGTTCCCACCACATCCTGGCGTCGCCAGTGAGGCAGAACGAGACACATTTAATTTTCTCATGCTCAGGCCAGTCTAATAATTCCACTGTGCTCTCAACTATTTTGAGCCAGGCCTGGGCGTCCCAGAGCTTGCAGGTGCCAGAGAACTTTCCGGCTTCAGTCTCTGCCACTGAATCAGATAGGCCTCCTGTCGGACTCCTCGGGCTGGAGTGTCCGGGGGTGCCTGTGCAGTTGGAGGCTCAGTCGGTATCGCATTCTGACTTCCCTGCGGGGTTGCAGTGTTCCCCTGCTGGGTCATCAGAGTGTTTATTATCTGCTGTTGTTCAGTGACCTGACGCTGCAGGTCTGTAATCACTTGCATCATATTAGGTGGGGGTGTTGTCTCATTACCCCGATTGCTACGTCCTCTAGCCATATCTATCATACAGGTGATAAATAAGCTACATGAGAATTAATGCTACTTTTTCTTGTTATGCAAGCATAAATCATCTCTATATATATCATTACTTACTGTACATGAAATAGAGTAAAGCGAGCTTAGGATCTCTTACTTAGAAGCGGCAGGATGAAGCTTGATGTGTGTGTGGTGGAGGGGAAATCTGCTCTGATACCAACCTGTAACGCCCGCCCTTATATCTACTCTCGGGGTGGGGTTATGTACCGTACTCATTCATATAATTTTTTTTCATAAAAGAAAAACATAAGTGCTAAGCATACTAATCAGTGCATGCAAATTATCTATCATGCTTTGATCATCCTTAAAAAAAAACATAGTCATATGTTTCCATGCATAATATTAGTTCATGAAATTGAATCTAAGGAAATCTAAAACCTCATGTGAAATATCTTAAATAAAAGTTATCCTATAACAATGATAAGTTCACCAGTAATTCAATTCATAGCATAATCAAGTAGAAGAGACATCCAAGGGTAAACACTATCATGCAACATCACTTCTATTCACTAACCCTTATTGTCAAGGAACATAAACATAAACATGATAAAGTAGATATAGAAATATTTCTTTCCCGAGCCACCACCCCCACACATCTTCAGCCTTCCTGCCTCTTCCTCTAGTTCAAGTGTTCCTTACCTTTATCTGCAGCATAAGACAACACATAACTAGTAAGCACAAAAGCTTAGTAAGGATCTTGTCCTACTCGCAAAATCCATATGAAGGCATACAACATGTACACGTACATAATAAATCATAAACATGAGTTCATCATAGCATACTAAACATCCAAGTTTCTAAGCATGCAGCATAAAGTATCTTAAGCATACCCTTCACATATAATAAATGTTTTCAAAGGATGTTTTCAAAACAGTTCCATAACGGTATTACTTAAAAATTCATCCATATCATATAGGGCCCAGTTGTGTACCATATGATGCGCGTTCCCTAATGAGTTGGGGTAGCGAGCCACCAATCCCATTAGAGCAGGACCTCTTACGTCCTACCAGACCCATGACCTTAAGTTAACATGCACCCCGGATTTAGTTTAACGACCCCTCTTACGAGTCGGGTACACAACTTGCAAAGTAATATACTTATCATGTCTTTACATATATATGCTAAGGATGTACTCCAATTTCACTGCTCAAGGGACACCCACTTTTTCAGGGTGTTTCTGATCCCATAGGGACACACCTCACAACATAAGGGTGTTCTGGATCCCATACTTAGTGGAGTATCCTTTCAAGCATTTCATCATACATATCACATGCAATCTCATAAGGGTGCCTCACGGCTATAAGACATGCTCATACATACATCATAATTTGACTACTTAATCATACTTTAGATATGACAAGATTTGGTCACATAGATCATACTCATATCATAGGAAGTAGTAGCATGCTAACAGTTAAGGTAATCAAACATTACATTTAAACACCACATGCGTATACATGTCATAGGAAGTGGTAGTATGCTAACAATTAAGGTTTCAAATCAACCATTTCATCTAACACCACATGCATATACATATAATCATCCCCAAACAGAAGCATATCTTATAGGGTAATTTAATCTTCACAAACCCTAATCCTAGTGGGTTGGCCGAAACATCAAGGGTAGGGAAAAATCTGAATTTTGCATTGAATATTCACACAGACATTTATACAAACACCTTGTTTACAACATCATACAATATACTAAACATGAATATATCATAGGATAATCCAACCCTCACAAACCCTAATTCCATGCTTTGGCCGAAAGTCATAGGGTAGGGATATTAGGGTTTTTTTTAAAACATTCACACAGGCATTTATACAAACACCTTACAATACACTAAGCATGGATATACATTATAGGATAATTCAACCCTCACAAACCCTAGATCCCATGCCTTGGCCAAAACCCATCCAAACCCTAAACCTTAGTTTTTGTCATCACAAAATGAAGGGTCACAACATATGTGTATACTCTAAATCCCAAGGGTTCTTCTCATGTATCAAAGAGTAGCCCAAGACTTCCCTTTGGAAGTGGCCGAAACTCACTCAAGAGCAAACCCTAGGTTTTGTTTACAACATATTGAAGGATACAACATACACATATACCCTAAGTGCCAAGGGTTTACTTATGTACCAAAAAGTAACCAAAAGCCTTCCCCTAGGGGGGTGGCCGAAAGTCATTCAAGGGAGAAGACTCCCATTTTCGAAATCAACAAGGAGAAACATACAAGAACCATTACACTGCAGGCGAGGGGATACTTACATCCTTTCGCTTGAATTTCTCCTTCTCTTACTTCTTAGGGTACCCTTGAAGAACAAGAAGGTGAGTTTTTCCCTTGTTAGCCTTCTCTAGCCCTCTTGGCCCTAGTAGAGGACAAGAACCTTAAAGGGTTCCTTTATCCTTCCAACTTCCTAGGGTTAGAACCCTAGGTGCACCTTTTCGAAAATTGAAGTGGGGAAGAAGACTCTAGTTTTCGAAAATTGAAATGGGGAAGAAGAAGAAGAAGTGTAACTTCCTTTCCCACTCTTATTTATACTCTTCTCATGAAGAGGCATGTCTCTTCACTTCCCTAGCTTTAACAAGCACGTTTTTTATTCTCTTAACAAGAAACATGGCTTGGTTCATTGGTTAAGACATTGCTAGTGCAACTAGGAGGTTCAAGGTTCAATTCCTGCTTCCTCCTTTTTACATCTTCTTTTTATTACATTTTGCACTAATCCACATCCAAGCCCATTAAGCCAAGCCCATCATGAAATTTCATAGTAATAATTATGTTTCATGAATTTCATAATATTTCATATTATAATAATATTTCATGAATTCATAATATTTCATAATAATGATAATATTTCATGAATTCATAATATTTCATGATATTTCATATGGGAAAATTTTGGGGTGTTACAATAAGGATATTTTTATTGAGTGTCCATTGCCTTGGAAGCAACGTTCTCAGTTGCGACGAAGTTTCTTTTTTAAAGATGTGTGCCTCCACTTTCATATTTTTTTACTGTTTATTCACCCCCTCTAGCCGGTCCAACCCGATCCAACAGTTAGTATTGTTGTGGGCAATTATTTTGTTGGTGTCAATGGGGGAGAATGGGTGGTTTAAGTTAGGTTTGTAACTTAACCTTGATTAACTTTGGTTTATGAGAATTGAAAATGGAGAAGGCATAGGTTAAGGGGGAGGTTATCTCTTTATCTCTTGTTTTTCTTACTATGTCTTGTTTTCAATTACTGTTGTTGGCTGGTATTTTCTCCTAACTTAAACATATTGTCACACATCAAAAAGGGGGAGATTGTTGAGGCAATCGACCCAAGGATGATCGGGAAGATCATGGATTTGATGTGTGTGTGCCAATATGTTTAAGGATAAGGTGTTATCATGTTATTTGATATGTGTGATTGAGATTGCAGGACTTGGAGAATCACACATGGAGAACATATCTGAGGGACGAGAGCCGAGGGAGGAGGACTCCAAGGGCAAGCTGGGAAGTGGACTTCAAGGGCACACGTGAAGGGTGGCATGGAGGCAAGCTAAGGGAAGGCTTATGTGCGCATCCGAGGGATGGTAGCCAGAGGAAGGAGACTTCAAGGGGCAAGCCAAGGGAGTATACCTGAAGGCACACATGAAGGAGAGTGTTCAGAGTGAGAGTGAGTGAGTGTAGAGCCTGGGCAGTCGACTGGTAGAAAGGCAGTCGACTGCCAAAACTCACAGAAGGTTTCGGACCTGAGACCAGTTGACTGCTTCAGGAGCAGTCGACTGGTAACCTCGAAAACTAGCCGTTGGTTAGCATTTAAGGCTAGACCAGTCGACTGCCAAAGGGGCAGTCGACTGGTGTCGGGCTGGACAACTCGTGGAGTTGTTCTTTACTCTTATTTAAAGGGGAATTTTTGGCACGAGGAAGGTACAGTTTTTTATTGTATCAAAGTGCTGCTAGTGCCCCAAGTGATCAATTCTTCCTCTAGCTTTATTTTTCATCTTGTAAAGAGGAAGAAGACAACCTTGTAAAGGTTTTCTCCACCTTGAAGGAGGCTTTTCATAGTGGAGGTGGTGTACTCGTGTGGATCCTTGGATTAGTCACCTTTCGGGGTGGATACCAAGTAAATTCCTCTTGTTAGCATTGAAACTCTTATTTTCATTATATTTTTGTATTGTGCTAACCCTCTTGTAGAGGGAATTCGAGAAAATTGCTATTCACTCCCCCTCTAGCAACGTCAACGATCTTACAGCCTTATCGAATCTGGCATAGCTGGGTTGTGTTATCCGGGATGGCCCTGCCTACCGACCATCCCGCAATACCCATGTCCCATGGTCGGCCTGTGCCAACCTCGGTGAAAGGGGCATGGTGGGGTTGTGCCATCTGGCATGGCCTCGTGTTCATGTTGCGCCCTGTTCCCAGAACAAGGCACGGTAGAGCCATGCCAGGAGGCATGCTAGTGCCGCTTCCCGTGCATGCCCCCTATAAAAGGGGGGTTCTTCTCCTTGGAAGGATCTTTGGATCTTTTGGCCTTTTGGCCTAGGGTTTTGCCCTAGGTCCTTAGGGAAAGGTTCTACCCTAGGGGGACCCTACAACTGCACTGCCGTCTGTTGGTGCAAAAAGTATCAGACAAGAATAGTCAACCTTTAGTGTTTCGATATTTGACAATATATCAATGTTTAATCAAGGGTTAAGCCAAATAGGACTTGAAGTTTGGGAAGGTAAACCCAGGTTTGATCATCTTGACCAAAGGGTTAGCCAAACAGGACCTGATATTTGGTAGAGTGATCAAGGGTTAAGCTAAATAGGACTTGATATTTGATAGGGTAAACCCAGACTTGATTAGTTTAACCAAAGGGTTAGCCAAATAGGATCTGATGTCTGGCAGAGTGATTAGCACCAGGGTTGGTCAATTTGACCAGGATTAAGCCAAACAAGACTTGATATTTGGCAGGATAATCAAACCTAGATTTGGTCGGTTAGACCAAGTACTACGCCAAACAGGATATGATATTTGGCAGAGAGAAGTATATTCAGGATTAGATGACTAGCCAAGAAGTCCTTGTCAAGGCACCGAAAATCTAGTGAGTGAAGCTGAGCACGAAGTCTTGGTTCGAGGAATTAAGCATGAAGACCTGGCCGAGGGTTGGGCACCAAAGTCCTGGTCGAGGATCAGGCATGAAATTCTGATGAGTGAAGCTGAATCCTAGTGAGTGAAGCTAGGTGGACGAAGTCCTAGTGAGTGAAGTTGGGCATGAAGACCTGACTGCAGGTTGGGCACGAAATCTTAGTGAGTGAAGCTGGGTAAAAGTCCTGGTGAGTGAAACCAGACACGGTAAAGTCCTAGTGAATGAGGCTAGGCATCGGGAAACCCTAAGGAGTTTACCTTAGGTTGTAAAGTCTTGAAGAGTTGACTCCAAGCAAAGCCTAGTAGGTCAGGTAGACTTACAGAACTAAGGCTTAGGATTGTTTGTTTTCCTTGCATTTGTTTATCTTACAGGAACCTGGAATTGGAGGCAAGATAGGAGAGCAAATGCAAATGAATGAATAAACCCTAGGTTAGGGGCTTCCGAGCGCACCTATAGAACCCAGGCGCCTGAGTAACCCGGACGCCCCATGACCCGAGCACCCTCAAGGTCATGGGGGTGCCCTTAACAAGTTTCCACAGGTTTTATCCCTACACCATATTCGCTGAGTCGATCAAATTGGTGTTATATGGAGGGTGCCCCTATAAGCACACAGGCGCCCGAGCGACCCATATATAAAGGGGTTCGAGCCGTAGTTACAAATTATCAAATTCTTTATCCTACTACTCATTCACTATGAAGCAAAAGTGCTAAGGCAAAGCTCTACGACCAAGGAGGCTCCAGAAGGAAGTGCCTGTGCTTCAGACTTCCGGATTGACCAAGATCTTCAATCCATTTTGATTTACTTTTATAGTTACAAGTTGTACTTAATTTTAGTTATCTTTTGCTTGTAATATTGAACTATAAGATGGGTTTTCTCCGTCCCCGAAAATTTTAGAAAGGAGACCATTAGTTAACTCACACTGAGTATATAGGCCTTGGAAGCATTCAGCCTTAGTGTTCAGATCCCAAGATCTATCTAGCATTCGACCTTGGTTCTCAGATATCAAATTCCACCGAGCATCCAACCTTGATGTTCAGTTCCCAAATTCTACCGAGCATCCTACCTTGGTGCTCAAATACCAGTTTCCACCAAGCATTCGACCTTAGTGTTCGGATCTCAAGTTCTATCGAGAATTCGACCTTGGTGCTCAGTTACTAGTTTCCACCGAGCATTCAGCCTTGGCACTCTAATACCAGGTTCTATGGAGCATTTACCCTTGGTGCTTAGATAATAGGTCCCATCGAGCACTTAGATTCAATATTTAGACTCGACCCTTGGATCGCCTGTGTGACATCTTCTAAATTGAGAGGGGAGTAGTGGGTGTCAAATCTGGTCCCATGCTTGCCTACTGATGGATACTTTGTACCTTCTGAGTAGAGAATCTCATTGTGGATGTCAAATTTGGTACCATAATTGCCTTCCCTTGAATACGTGGTGAGTAATGAATGAAGAGGAAGCTAACTATAGTCAGATCTTATTCCCTCACTAGCTTTTATGAGCAGAATGAAGAAGAGCATGAGGTTTGATGTGGAGATTCTCTTCTAATAGCCTAGATAAGCACAATGAGGGTAAGTTATAGGTATGGATTTCTTCGTGCAAGCAAAGGTGACTCTTCTCCATGAATGTCTCCTCTTTTCTAGTCTTCTTCTTCTTCTCCTCATTTACATCTCTACAAAATCCTAAATTTCTTCTACCGATTGTTGGGGAGCCCAATGGGGTGCATGCTAAAATATATTTCACAAACATACATAATGAAAGATAAAAATATATAATAATTTCTAATTATTACATTACACATGCTACATGCATATAGGGATGTACTCATACAGAGATAATCATAAAATAAAATTTACAGAAATAAATTTACACTAAGTATACCTAAGGAATGACATGGAGAGGAAAGGACATTCAATTGAGTGATGTTGTTGAGCCAAGCCGAGTGTCTATCCATATCCACACCGAATCTTCATCGATACTTCACAAAGCACAAGTTGTGTCTCTACTCTGGTACTATCCTAAGTTGGGAGATGAAACGATTCGAGAGAGGGATCTCAATATGATTCGTGTCCAGTGGTTGAAGCACCCGATGACACAAATCGACAGACGACAACAACCTTCATTGTCGTTGTTCGTGGCCCCCAATCACCGCTATCCAACATCCATGAGTTCACTGTCAACGAGAGATAAAGTCCCTAAGTCATTGTGGTTCTAGCTGTTGGAGCAATCTATGGTTCGGAATGATCATATGTTTTGATGTTTGGGTAAAGGGTTTAAGTTAGGTTCACTATTGTATTTGATATGTGCATGTGAGTGTACAGGCTTGCAAGATACACATAGGCTTAGCTAGACGGCTTCGGGTCCCGTGAAGGATGGCATGAGAAGACAAGTCATGGGCTTGTATGCATACGAGGGACCGTGGACAAAGCAGGAACAATAAGCCAAGGGAAGCGCACTTCGAGGCATACGCTGAGAACAAGCCGTGGGTTCGTATGCATCCGAGAGACGAGAGCCAAAGTCGAAGAAGGCTTGAAAGCACAAGTTGAGGCTGCAAGGTGAAGAGTCAGCTGAGTTGTGAAGGTCCGATTGCTGAGAGAATTGTACTCGGGAAGGGAAACCCTAAGTTTAGGGTTTGGGCAGTCGACTGCGGCTTGTAGCAATCGACTAGTGTAGGGTACTAAAAGATCAGTCGACTAATCTTCTATGCAGTCGACTGGTATCGGTTGGAATTTGAATTATGGGCTGTAACATTCGAATTCGGGTTGACCAGTCGACTGATGTTGGCACCAATCGATCGGTAACGGCTAGTTCAGCCACAAGCTCTATTTAAGAGAGCTCGATTTGGTTAGCTAGGGTTGACGAAATTAGCTTTGGTTAAAGGTCAATTAGTAGTCTTTGTGCTCAGGAGTCTTATCCGAGTGTGGTGAGGTTTCTGTTGAGGCAATCTGTGGTCCGGAGTGACCAAGTGTTTTGATGTTTGGGCAAAGGGTTTAAGTTAGGATTCCCTTGTATTCTCATATGTGTATGTTGAGTGTGCAGGATGTACAGGTTGCACATATGGACTTGATTGGACGACCTCAGTATAGTGAAGGGTGGCATGGAGACAGGTTGGAGGCTTGTGTGCACCCGAGGGACCTTGGTGGAGCAAGGATGATGTGCTGAGGGGTGCGGACTTCGAGGCATACGTGAAGGGTGGCATGAAGGCAAGCTGGAGGCTTGCGTGCGCATCCGAGGGACGAGGGCCGAAGATGAAGAGGGCGCGAAGGCAATAGTCGAGGCTGCGGATAAAGAGTCAGTCGAGTCATGAGGGTACGAGTGTTGTGTGATTGTACTCGGGAAAGTCCTAGGGTCGAGTGCTGAGATAAGTGTACTCGGAAGGGAAACCCTAGGTGTGTGAGTAGGGCAGTCGACTGCCATTGGGGCAATCGACTGGTAAAACTCACAGAAAGGGTCTGGTCACTGGACCAATCGACTGCCCTGGGAGTAGTCGACTGGTGACAGCCAAAATTCGAACGTTAGGCGTGTAACGGTCGGATTTTGGTAGGGACAGTTGACTGGTGGCGAGTTATCAGCCTAGGGTTCTATTTAAAGAGGACTTCGTGGAGGCTGAGATCCTTGACGAAACTCGCTTGGGTAAAGTGAGTTAGTAGTCTTTTGTGCCCAGATAGTGTCCAAGGTATTGTGGCGAGGTTTCTCCACCCACAAGGAGCGACGAGGGCTAGCCGGAGGTTATCCAGGGAGTGATCCACCGACAGATTCTTGGATTAGTCACCTGTCCGGGATGGATACCAACTAAATCTTGTTGTTAGCGTTGTTTATTTTGTTTATTATTATTTCCGCTGTGCAACTAACAACGTAGGAAGAAGAAGATCCGAGGAAACGCTATTCACCCCCCTCTAGCGGATCAAAAACGATCGTACAATTGGTATCAGAGCGAGGACCGCTCTTGATTGAACTAACTATCGAGGGAGCACACGCTAGAGGGAAAAGAAAATGGAAGACAAACATGGGAACGACATCTACACTCCACCATCCTACGACCATGAGGATTTCGGCTATTGGAAAGCAAGGATGGAGACTTGGCTTAGCATGGATTGGGCATGTAGGATGATCATAGAAGAGTCATTCGAGATTCCAAAGGATAAGCACGGGAAGAGGCTTAGGCCTAGGTATTGGAGTCAAGAACAACAAGATCAAGCGAAAGCGAATGAAAAGGTAATTAGTATCTTAGTAAATCTTTTACCTGACAATATTTTAAGTGATGTAGGAGCGTACCAAAATGCATATGAATTATGGAGCAAATTGAAAGAAATTCATAAGAGCCTTACACAAGCTCAAGTAGTAGAGGAGCCCGAAGAAGCAAGGTCAATAATCCAAGAAGACCAAGAGGAGGAAGAAGTGTCCACTTCATCAAGTGAAGGAGCACTAGAAAGTGAAAAATCATCAACTTCCTCAAGAGAAGAAGAAGAAGTATCAACGTCAAGTATTGAGGGGGAGGAGAGACCCTCAACCATACAAGAACAAGAAGAAGCCTCTACCTCCACCAAAACTAAATCGAAAGAGCACATCACATGCTTTGGTTGCAACGAAAAAGGGCACTACAAGGACAAGTGTCCGAAAGGTAAAAAGGAGGTACACTCTAAACTTATTTCAATTAAATTAAATTCTAACATAAAGTGTAGGACTGGAGAAATCCAAGAGAAGTAGAGGAGGATTCGATGCTTCACGTGTGGTGAGCTAGGGCACTACCACACCAAGTGTCCAAGGAAGAAAGAGCTCAACAAAATGGGACACTTGAGGAGATGGGAGAAAGAAGAAAGAAGAAAGCAAAGATCACATCAAGGGGGAACTTCAAGGGTAAGGGAGGTAATTCCTAACCCTAGATTAAAATGTAACTCAATTTCAAGTTCCTCATTGCATTTTAAAAATAATGTTAATCATCCCTTCATGCATACTAGTTTTCATGAAAAATGTTTAATGATGCATAACTTTGGATTTAGATATAATGATAGGACTAGTGTTAACAAGGTAGATCAACACCCTAGAAAAAACATGCATAATGATAGACCCAAGACCTTTAGACCTAAGGATCATGGTACAAATTCCAAGAAGGGGAGGAATGTGCCTAGAAAAGAGGGTAGTTCTAGGAATGTCCAAAGTGGACATATGGACTCCAAAGTTAAAGGTCCAGAGAGGGAAAATCAAATCATGAGGGCAAGGCTTGACACATTAGAAAAGGCCCTAGAAAGATTCACAGTTGGATCTAAGGGCTTAGACATGGTGTTGGGTAGCTTAAAACCCAACTATGATAGATCGGGTTTGGGTTACCAGTCTAGAGTCTCCAAGGTCAACAAAAAGAAATATGCTGGGAAGGCATATGATCATGACAAGAAGGAGAAGTCCAAGGATGGCAAGGGGGTGTCATCCAAAGGGAAAGAAAGTGACTTAACCAAGGACAAGGTGTCCAAGGTTAAAAAGGTTAGATTTGTAGGCCAAGAATCACCGAGGACTTACCGGTGTGGTTTAGTATGGATTGAGTCACCTAGGGAGGTGGCTAAGGCTAAGAGCTCAAGGAGGAGCTCTAGGAGCCTTTGGGGTCCATGGTAAATGGATCTCAAAAGTTTCTCTCCTAGGAAATTAGGTGAATTATACCAAAAAGGGTTGGAAGACTTGGGTAAGTCTTAATCCTAGGTTTTGGCACATTAAAAGGGAATTTAGGGAGAAATGAATGAAAATACAATTATATTGGGTAAAATTGGGTTTTAATGTGTGAATACCATGTAATTCAATGATAGAAATGAACTATAATCAAGGATAAGAAGAAATAGTGAGGAGAAATCACAATTGAGACTTTTGGGATGAGTTTCAATGATACACTTTAGGATAAGTTGAGTTTCGTGTCAATCTTGGGATCCGGAGTACATTTGTTTGGAAATGTATTTTTTCCAAGTAGACATTGGCCCCACAAATCTCCCCACGAAATTTCATAATTTTTGGAGATTTGTGGAATTAACTAAGCATTACTGAAATTGGGCTAAAAACCTGAAATTCAGGTATCAGTCGACTGCCCTGGCGGCAGTCAACTGATCAGAAGTAAATTCAGCCCGGGACCATTCTGTAAGGTTTGCCAGTAGGGGCAGTTGACTGGTCAGTAGGTTTAAGGATAAAAGTCATTTTGGATGTTGAGAATTCAAATGTGGATTTTTAGATATGGCTTTGGGTTAAAACTCTTGATTATGATTTCATATTCCTTGACTAGAGTGTTATCCCATGATTTAATAAGGTTTTATTGATATTTTGAAAATCAAGGAAGTTTGATAAGTGATGTTAAGAGATAAGAATAAGGAAAATTTCATCATATTATGGACACATATGGAAAAGAAAAGAATTGAGGATAATTTTTTGTGTAAGTTGATAATTGTTAGAATTGACAAAGACAAGGAATCATGAATTGAGTGAAAATTGATACAAAGTGTCCATCCTTAAGGAAATTATAGAATTGAACTAAAGTCAAGCATATTTGATAATCTTAATCAAAACATATTGTTCTAGGATAGGGTATATCCTAGCAAGTGTGCTTGCAAACGTTTAGAGTTTTCCGGGTTTTGTTGAGTTCTTTATAGCACTAGGGATAAGGTTGCTTGGGGGCAATTCTTTAATGGTGTCCAAGGAAGAAGAACTTGGTTGTTAGGTTGGGTAGAACCTAATTTGAGACTATGGTGTTAAGTTGGGTAGAACTTCACCTAGGAAAATTGAAAATTGGGAGAAGACATATGTTAAGGGGGAGGTTGTCTCCTTATTTGCCTTAATTTTCATAAGGAATTTTTGGATTTTGTGTCAAACTTGGGAATGATGATAGATACATGGTGAAATGTATTTTTCCAAGTAGGTATAGGTACCACAAAGTTCTCCACGAAATTTGGAATTTTTTGAAGAATTGTGAAATTTCTGGCGCAATTCTGAAATTGGTCAGAAAGACTGAATTTCAGAGTATCAGTCGATTGCCAACAGGGGCAGTCGACTGCCCAGGGCTGATTTGTGTATCAGCAGCTGGTTTGGTGTCTAAGTGATGTAAAACAAGTGTATGGGAGGCTTGTACACATTGTTTATGATCATTAGGGATTCAAAGAATCAATAATTGGGATATTGTTGGGTTCTTTTTGATCTTAGGCAAAGGGGGAGAAGTTTGGGTTTATGTTGGGAAACCAAACTTACCTTTGCAAGAAACCCTAGGTTTAGGGGAAGCTGAGATTAAGGGGGAGCATGTTTGCTCCATTCATGGCGTAAGGGAAACCTTGGAGAGGTTCTTAAAAAGCCTTTGTATGTCCAATGTAGGGGGAGCTTGGGAGAAGCTTTAAAAGGCCCATTTTGGTGAGAAGCCCTAACTTGGAGAGTTAGGTGTGTAAAAGTCCTAGCCTGGAGGGCTAGGTGTGAGAAAGTCTTAACTTGGAGAGTTAGGTGTGTAAAAGTCCTAGCTTGGAGGGCTAGGTGTGAGAAAGTCCTAGCTTGGAGAGTTAGGTGTGTAAAAGTCCTAGCTTGGAGGGCTAGGTGTAAGAAAGTCCTAACTTGGAGGGTTAGGTGTGAAAATTCCTAACTTGGAGGGTTAGGTGTGAAAAATTCATAACTTGGAGGGTTAGGTGTGGGATGCCTTGGGATAGGATCCATTTTTGCATTGCATATGCATTATTTTTGCTATTGACTACTATCTTGATTTCCCTAACTTAAACGTATTGCCAAACATCAAAAAGGGGGAGATTGTTGAGGCAATTTATGGTCCGGAGTGACCAAGTGTTTTGATGTTTGGGCAAAGAGTTTAAGTTAGGATTCCCTTGTGTTCTCATATGTGTATGTTGAGTGTGCAGGATGTACAGGTTGCATATATGGACTTGATTGGACGACCTCAGTATGGTGAAGGGTGGCATGGAGACAGGCTAGAGGCTTGTGTGCACCCGAGGGACCTTGGTGTAGCAGGGAAGATGAGCTGAGGGGCACGGACTTCGAGGCGTACGTGAAGGGTGGCATGGAGGCAAGCTGGAGGCTTGCGTGCGCATCCGAGGGATGAGGGCCGAAGATGAAGAGGGCGCGAAGGCAATAATCGAGGCTACAGATGAAGAGTCAGTTGAGTCGTGAAGAACCGAGTGCTGTGTGATTGTGTTGGTGTCGGAAGCACCATATCGAACCTTGTTTTGATATTGGCAAAGGGTTCAAGGTTAAGTATTATTGGTGCTCTAACGATGTTACTCAAGTGTGCAGGAAAAGTCCTAGGAACACTAGGCACGAAATCCTGGTTCTATGAATTGGGCCCTAAGTCCTGGCCGAGGGTTGGGCACCGAAGACCTAGTTCAAGGAATTGGGCACTAAGTCCTGGCCGAGGGCTGGGCACTGAAAACCTGGTTCGAGGAATTGGGCACTAAGTCATGGCCGAGGACTGGGCACCGAAGACCTGGTTCGAGGAATTGGGCACTAAGTCCTGGTCACGGTCTGGGCACGAAGACCTGGTGAGTAAAGCTGGGCAAAAGTCCAACCGGAGGAGCCGGTTGGCAAAAATGTAAATTCTCCTGAGAGGAGTAGGTGAGGACGCGTTTCCCGTTGAGGGAACATTAGGCGTTGGTTCGACCTAGGGTTCCATTTGGGAGACCCGAAATCAGAACCAAGACAGCTACGGCTGTAAATAATGACTAACACTCTTTCTTGGTTTGTTTTGGAACTAACCTTGGTTACAGGGACCGAAGGATTGTGTTTCTGCAGCTCAGACGCCCCAAAGGAGTGGGGTGGTTCACTGGGCTAGGCGCCCGGGAGGACACGGGCGCCCAAGGTCAAGGCCAAAAACTGCCAAGAAGCAGTTGACTGGTGACTTCGAACCAAGTAAAAAAATCTACTTGTGTTCTTGTGAACTTTATTTCTTTCCGCTGCGTATTTGCTCTATTTTAGTCCGAAAAGTTTTTAACGATATTCACCCCCCCCCCTCTATCATTTTCTTCTACCCAACAGATTGTACTCGGGAAAGTCCTAGGGCCGAGTGCTGAGAGAAGTGTACTCGGGAAGGGAAACCCTAGGTGTGTGAGTAGGGCAGTCGACTGCCATTGGGGCAATCGACTGGTAAAACTCACAGAAAGGGTCTAGCCACTGGACCAGTCATCTGCCCTGGGAGCAGTCGACTGGTGGCAACCAAAATTCGAACCTTAGGCGTGTAACGGTCAGATTTTGGTAGGGCAGTTGACTGCCCTTGGGGGCAGTCAACTGGTGGCGAGTTATCAGCCTAGGGTTCTATTTAAAGAGGACTTCGTGGAGGCTGAGATCCTTGACGAAACTCACTTGGGTAAAGTGAGTTAGTAGTCTTTTGTGCCCAGATAGTGTCCAAGGTATTGTGGCGAGGTTTCTCCACCCACAAGGAGCGACGAGGGCTAGCCAGAGGTTATCCGGGGAGTGATCCACCAACGGATTCTTGGATTAGTCACCCGTCCGGGGTGGATACCAACTAAATCTTCTTGTTAGCGTTGTTTATTTTGTTTATTATTATTTCCGCTATGCAACTAACAACGTAGGAAGAAGAAGATCCGAAGAAACGCTATTCACCCCCCTCTAGCGGACCGAAAATGATCGTACAGTTTCTCCACCCACAAGGAGCTATACGAGCTAGCCGGAGGTCTTCCGGGGACTCATCCACCGACGGATCAGGATCGTCTACCTTACAAACAGTCATGGAGTAGGAGTATCATCTCTGAACCACGTAAAAGTTTGGTGTTAGCATTGTTTTAATTTGTAGTTGATATTTCTGCTTGAGCCCACTAACACTCGTAGGAAGAAATCGATGCTTTGGGGGCAACTAGCTATTCACCCTCCCTCTAGCCGACACACCGATCCCCAACAAGTGGTATCAGAGCCGGAGTCACTCGTCTACGAATTAACCACCGGAAGAACAAAAGGCTAGAGGAAATGGCGCTTGAAGAACGCTTAGGGGACGACATCAATGTTCCACCTCCCTATGATCGCGAGAGTTTTGATTATTGGAGGATGCGGACAATGATTTGGTTCAACATGGATTGGGATCTAATGATCGCCATTGAAAAACCATTTGAAGCCCCAAAAGATAAGCACGGGAAGAAACTCCAACCAAGATATTGGACCAAGGAGCAACAAACACACTCAAAGACAAATGAAAAGATAATCTCAATATTACTTAATGTTTATCCTAATGATATAATTAGTGGTGTAGGTAAATTCAAAAATGCTCATGAGCTATGGAGCAAGATGATTGCTCTTCATCAAAAACCTACACAAGAAGAAGAGCCCAAGGAGATGAGCTTAATGGTCCAAGAAGAGGAGAAGAATCAATCGGATGAGGAGGTGAGCTCAACATCCGAGGAGGAGAAGAAAGAAGATGAGGAATTATCCACCTCCTCAAGTGAAGTGGCACAAGATGAAGAAGAACCATCCACTTCATCAAAGGGTGAAGAAGAAATCTCCACTTCAAGGATTGAGGAGGAGGAGAGACCATGCTCAATATCGGAGCAAGAAGAAGCTTTCACCTCCACCAAAGTAAAGCCAAAAGACCACATTATTTGCTTTGGGTGCAATGAGAAGGGGCACTACAAGGACATGTGTCCATTGGATAAGAAAAAGGAGGTAAACCCTAAACCCAAGTCAATTTCTTTAAAATTTAACATGGGTTGTAAGGAAAAGAAGGAGAAGAAGCACATTAGGTGCTCCACATGTGGTGAGCTGGGACACTACCACACCAAATGCTCAAAGAAAGGAGTATTCAAGAAATTGGAGCATATGAGGAAGTGGGAGAGGAAGGAGGAGAAGAAAAGCTCACATCAAGAGGGAGCTACAAGTGTAAGGGAGATAATCCCTAACTTTAATTTGAAGTGTAATTCAAATTTAAACTCCTCCATGCATGCAAAGAATTATAATGTTAATTATTTTCCCATTCACAATTATGGTTTTAGATATCATGATAAAAATAGGGTTAATGTTGCATATCAAAATCCTAAGAAGATCATGCATCATGATAAAACGATTAGACCTAAGGATTAAGGCATTAATCCCAAGAAGGGGAGACATATGCCTAGACAAATAGGTAGGTCTAAGAATGTCCAAGGTGGACATGTCGATTCTAGGTTTAGAAGTCTAGAAAAAGAAAATCATGCTTTGAGAGCAAAGCTTGAAAAATTAGAGAAACCCCTAGATAAATTACTATTGGATCTAAAGGTTTAGGTATGGTGTTGGGTGGACAAAAACTCAACAATGATAGGACGGGTTTATGAAACTGATCTAAGTTCTCCAATGCTATGGAGAAGTCATATGCAAGGGTACCATATGACTATAGCAAGGGGAAGTCCAAAAATGACAAGGGAATGCTATTTAAGGAAAAAAAAACCCTTGATCAAGGACAAGATGTCCAAGGTTAAAGGGAATAAAATCTTAACTAAGGACAAGTGGTACAAGGTTAAGAAGGTTAGGTTTGTAGGCTAAGAATCACCGGAGGTACATTGGTGTGACCTTGTGTTTGTAAAAATGTCACCTAGGGAGGTGGCTAAGGTTAAGAGCTCAAGGGGGAGCTCTAGGAGACAAGTTGGGACCCATGGTCAATGGATCTCGGGAGGATTTCTCCCAGAAGTCTAGATAAACCATGTAGTGTGCCAAAGGATTTGGAGACGGATTTGAGTCTCAATTCTAGGGATTTGGCATATTGAAATTGAGTTTCATGCATAGGAAATATGACATTGAGGTTATATTGCATGAAAATTGATTTTTGATGTATAGATGCCATATAAACCAAAGCTAGGGATGCATTATGGTTTGGTATGAGCAGATACATCATAAGGAGGCCAAACCTAGGACTTTAGGTCAAGGTTCAATTAAACCATTTAGATAGTTTTGGGTTTTGTGTGAATCTTGGAATTGGTGATAGATATATTTTTGAATGTATTTTTTCTAAGTAGACACGTGTACCATAAATCTCTCCATAAAATTTGAAATTTTTTTGAAAATTATGGAATTATCAGTGCATTTCTGAAATTGGATTCAGAATGTTGAAAAGGCTGAAATTAGGATATTAGTCGACTGGTTCAGGAGGCAGTCGACTGGTAACAGTGTTATCTAGAGAGAGACTAGCTACTGTATGGTTTTTCGATAGGGATCAGTCGACTGGTAACTGTCTCAGTCGACTGATACAGGCTGAACTTATTTTCAGCTAGGTCGAAATGTGTCCTATTGATATTAAACTTGTGTATAATCTTATGGGGGTTAATACACAACATTTATACTCATTAAAGGTTAAAGGATCTAATAAATAAGAAATTGTTGGAGCCCTTTTGATGTGTGACAAAGGGGGAGAAGTGATAGGTTCAAGTGGGAAACCAAATACGCTTTTGCAAGAAATCCTAGATCAAGGGGGAGCTTAGGTAAAGAGGGAGCATTGTTGCTCATTTATTGGCAAAGGGGGCGGACCTTAGAGGGGTTCTTAAAAAGTCTTTGTATGTCCAATATAAGGGAAGCCTTGGAGAGGTTCTTAAAAAGCCCGTTTTGGTAAAAATCATAACTCTTGGGGAGTTTAGGTGCGGGGATGCCTTATGATAGGATCTATGCATGTTTGCATTGCATATGCATTGGCGGTATAAGATCAAGTGAAGCCTTGGCAACGTAAGTCCAAATATTGATTAGCATTTGTATTTGTTATTTATTTTTCCTAACTTAAACGTATTGCCAAACATCAAAAAGGGGGAGATTGTTGGAGCAATCTATAGTCTGGAGTGACCATGTGTTTTGATGTTTGGCCAAAGGGTTTAAGTTAGGTTCACCCTTGTATTTAATATGTGTATATGAGTGTACAGGCTTGCAGGATATACATAGGCTTAGCTAGACGGCTTCGGATCCGGTGAAGGATAGCATGAGGACGAGCCGTGGGTTCGTATGCATCCGAGGGACAAGAGCCAAAGTCGAAGAAACTTGAAAGCAACAGATCGAGACTGCTAGGTGAAGAGTCAGCTAAGTCATGAGGATCCGAGTGCTGAGAGCATTGTACTCGAGAAGGGAAACCCTAGGTTTAGGGTTTGGGCAGTCGACTGCGGCTTGTAGCAGTCGACTAGTGTAGGGCACTGAAAGATTAGTCGATTGATCTTCTATGTAGTCGACTGGTGTCGGCTAGAATTCGAACGTTGGACTGTAACATTCGAATTCGGGTTGACCAGTCAACTGGTGTTAGCATAAGTCGACTGGTAACGACTTGTTCAGCCACAAGCTCTATTTAAGGGAGCTAGGTTTGGCTGGCTAGGGTTGACGAAATTGACTTTGGTTAAAGGTCAATTAGTAGTTTTTGTACTCAGGAGACTTGTGCGAGTTGTGGTGAGGTTTCTCCACCCACAAAGAGCTACGCGAGTTAGCTGGAGGTCTTCCAGGGACTCATCCACCGACAGATCGGGATCGTCCACCTTACGGACAGCCATGGAGTAGGAGTATCATCTCCGAACCACATAAAGGTTTGGTATTATCATTGTTTTAATTTGTAGTTGATATTTCCGCTTGCGCATGCTAATACTCGTAGGAAGAAATTGACGCTTTGGGGGCAATGAGCTATTCACTCTCCCTCTAGTCGGTGCACCGATCCCCAACACTAGCTACAATGTTTTCTCGCCAAAATGAACTGAAAGGAAGCCAGAGAAGAGGGTCGACATCGACAGATAGAAATTGTCCGCCGATTTTTGCTTGCTAGTTGCGGTGGTTGGCCGGAGATTCAATGCTTGGGCATCTTTCTAGTTAGTGGGGAGCCATTGGCCAGAGGGGTGATGCTGGTTGTAGCTTTGGGGAGCGAGAGAATTGGTAGCGATGGTGCAGGCTTGGCGACTGTGGCGACACAAGAAGAGGGAGAGGAGGAAAATCCTAAACCCTAATCCAATTAGGTTTTTTGTTTGTTATCTTTTCTCTCCACTTTATATCAATGTATAGATCCCATAATAGGTTAGACTAGCAAATCCAATACCCATATTTATTAACCCACATCCCATACAATAGTCTTAAGTTTGGTTCAATACCAAATACCAAACCACATTAGTTCAAAAACAAACCACTTGGTTCAATAATCAAACCTCTTTTAATTAAAACCAAACCATTTTGATTTATAATTAAAACAAAAAGGGTCTATCTTGTCTTCAAAAGACATGGCACATCTGCACTTTCATTCCAACAAATATCTTTCCAAATTAGCCCTTAATCTAGTCCAACCGAACTTGGTCTCTCTCGATCAGAGAATTCAATTCTTAAACTCATTATTAAGTCTCTTTGATAAACTCATAGTATATGTGACCCAATAGATTCCCGATTATATTGGGCATTCATGATTAACCATTTAATTACTAATAGATTATGAGTAGCATATAATAGTACATCATGACCCCTAATTAACTAGAAAATCAATGATTGATTCTAGATCCTTTTCTGAACCCTTCAGCAGCTACAATAAGTCGTACCTCATTCCTTTGACACATCTTATAGCCACCTAGTTCAGGATATGGTCTTTGTGTCAGTCTTGACTAGGCTAACTATGTCACACCAAGCCCAAGGAATACTTCCTCGTCCTGCCGATTCAAATTACTCAGACATGTGTCCAAGAGTCCCATACTCTTGACATGTGATGTTTTGGCTAAAGATTTCGAGTGGAAATCCTAATAAGTGGCCATAGGGTATAGGTCTCCCCTCAAAGAGTGGTGAATCCAAACACCTTCGGGTACTTTGACTAATACCCAATCATCCCAAGTCTACAGCTCAAAGGAGATGATTATTTAAGATGTCAAAGCATAAGTCTCCATAGCCAAGATGACTTGAATACCTCAAGTCAAAGAAAACTCACACTTAAGATGCAATGAGATCTTCATTGACATATCCATATATGTAGAGATTCATATGAAGTCTTATGGCAGATTACTCTAATGAATTAGTTACCATTACTAGCATCCACATATAACTCTCGACATCCCAATTTCTCCAATTAGTGAGGAGTAGCTACTTAGTTAAACTAAGGAATATAACTAATACTAGTCTTACAGAATTGATGATGTTTAAACTCATCAATTCGTCGACTAGGGAAGATTTTAATACATTAATAATTACACATGTAGAGATACTCATTAGTTGTGATCCAAATATAAATTCTCTCATGCTATGAATTGTATTGTAGACATTCAGTAAATGAATTTAAGATCTAATCATACATATAAAGAATGTGCACTCAAATAGCAAAACTTTATTTATCGAATAAATAATATATATCATAAGATAGTTGTCTTAGGACATTTCTCAAATATAAAATCGATGACTAACTTGAGTAGCAAAGTGCTCCCATTGGTAAAGCTGGCCAACCCTTAACGTGGTTTACCATTCAAGCCATAAGATCTTGTGAGTTAGGGAAGTGATATAAATTTCTGAAGAGAGGAGGAGCCTAAGCATGTATTGGTGCAATCAACCTCCCGGGTTTTAATATTTGACAATCAACCAAGGTCTGGTCAGATTTGAACAAGGGTTATCCAAACAATACTTGATATCTAGGTCAGGTCAAGGTTGACCAGATGACTAGCAAAGAGAAGTCTAGTCAGGTCGAGGTTGACCGGATGACTAGCAAGAGAAAGACCTAGCAAGTTATTGAGAATCAAATGTTAGGCAAAAGTCTAGTTAGGTTAAGGGTGATCAGATAACTAGCAAGGAAAAGACCTAGCAGGTTAATGAGAACCAAATGTTATGCAAGGAAAAAATCTAAGTAGATCAAGGTGACCAGATGATTGGTCTAAGCAAGTCAAATGACCGGATGTCCATCAAGGGTGAGTAGTCTACCAAGTGACTAGTAAGCATAAGCATGTCAAGGGTGACCGAATATTTGGCAAAGGAAAATCCTAAGAGAGTGATCCTTAAGTGGTAAAGTCTTAGAAGAGTGAACTCCAAACAAAAGTAAGTCTAATAGGTCAAGTAGAATTAGGATTAAGCTAGGTTGCATATTTATATTTGTATGCTTATCTTGAAAGAACCTAGATCTTAAAGCAAGACTGAGGAAGCTGAAAGACATAAACAAGAGGTAGCTAGATTAAGTCAAGAGTGAACTGAACTTAATCTCAAGCAATCTGGAGGTCTGGGTACCTCGAACTATTTCAAGCTCTCGGGATAGATCCGGGCGCTCCCATCATCTCCGACACCCTAGAAAACTCGACGCCTAGAAGGTCTGGGCCCTCAAAATATGTTATAACAAGGATAAGCCTCAACTACTTTAGATCACATTAACTCACTGCTAGGGGTGCCCGGAAGACCTTTTAGGTACTCGAAAATGGTCTTTATAAGCAGTGCTGAGTAGAGCCTTCAAACATTACTTCTTCCATTCTACTCTCCATCTCTACATATAGAAAACATGCTATGAAGCTCTTTGACCGGGTAAGCTCCAGGAGGGGTGTGTTGCGCTCAGGACTTCCAAATAAACTGCAATATTTGTTTGTGTTTCTTATTTACAAGTCGTTCTTTAATGTTATTATTCTTTGTACTTGTATTTTGTAAGACGGGTTTCTCCGCTTCCAAAAAAGTTTTGGAAAGAAGACTACTAGTGGACTCACGCTTGAGAGCATAGGCCTTGGATATACTAACCCTGAGAGGTTGGGCTTTATATTCTGCTGTGTACTAATTGTTGGGTTTTAGGCCCTTAGATGGTGCACATGGAATCTATCCATTGCCATGTCCCCGGATTAAAATTTCATTAATTGAAATTAATCCGGACACATACGAAACTTCCAAGCGACCGTTTTATTGTCGTGTTAATGACTTGAGTGATCGCTTGAACAAACTTGTTGTTCAAGCAATTCGACTCTTCTAGTCGGTTAGCCGTGGAAAAGACAACGATGTAAGATCGTCAGTTTTTGTGTTTACAATCAGGGTCCAAGTTAATTAACAAATAATTGACTACATTGAGAAGGCAAGAAATAAAGAACAAGAATTGAGAAAAACAAAACTTGTATCTCTTGATCTTCTATTGTATGACCTCCCTCCTCTAGGACGTCGTGTGGGCGGTGATCTACCAAGAGTTAAAGCCGCCTAAACCACTCTTCTCTTCTCTCTTACTTACGCCAACCTCCAAGAGGAAAGACCCTCTTCTCCTCTTCTCTTATTTGCCGCCGGCCAGCACCACCTTCTCCTTCTTTGTGCCGTCGGCCACCAAGGAGGAATCACCTCCAAGATTGCGTCACCTCTTGAGAAGGAGAAGGAAGAATCAAGAGAAGAGGAAGCTCTCTTCCTCTTCTTTGTGTTGCCGCCGAAACCCTAGGGAGAGGGGAGAGGGGAGCCGACCAAGAGAGAACCAAGGAAAGAAATCCAAGGAAGAGATTAAACCGAAGCTTTATAAACCAAAGAAGTTATTATTTTGGGTCTAGGCTTCATGAGATATTTATAGGGTACAATAGGGACCATGAGGAGGAGTTGGTTCTTGGCTACCTAACGGATTTTTTTAGCCATAAAAATTTTTAGCCACAAAAAATTTTTGTAGCAAAAATTTTTTAGCTACAAAAATTTTTAGCCAAAAAATCGGATCCGTTAATAATGATCCAATCCACTAAAGGATCATTATTGAATTACCTCACCAACCCCCATAATAAAATATGGGCTCCAATATATTATTTGTACAAAATTCTCCCCGTGTTTAAGATATTGCATGCACGTTAATTAATTAATTAATCTAACAATTAATTAATTAACTTCTAACTTCATGAGTAGTACCACTCAACCATATTATCATGCCGGACCAAGTCCACCTGCAGAGTTTACATGATAAACTTTATGAGCTCCTCAAGGGGACATCATCATCCTAAAATAGGACACGATTTCCTCCTATAATCAACGACATACCATGCAAATAATACTATTTCCCAATTTACCGAGCCTATTGATTTAATGAATAAATCTCGCCCACTGGTAAATCAAAAAAATAAATACTAAGTACATGTGTCCGTTATTATATCGGGATTAAGAGTATGCACAAAATAATATCTTGAGGTCTGATTCAATTATATAGTCAGTATAATTGAATCACCTCAAAGTTGGTTCACTCAATACACTCAGAGTGTATTAGTGTAACTCTATGGTCAAGACAGACCATATCAAATTACATTACAACCATGCCAATGGTTTGTCCAAGACCATCTAGGTTGTGAGCCTCTTCTTATACTCTACAAGGGACTGATAATATGATCTTCTGTATGACACCACACACCATGTTATCTACAGTGTAAAGTATTAGACAACATGCACACACATATATACAGATATAAAATGCAATTATGATCATGTGATTCTTATTCCAAAATATAGATGTTCATACAAAAAGACTAGGCTCTTAGTATACATCCTAACGATCTCCCACTTATACTAAAAGACTATGCTGCCATCAAAGAGTCATACATCTGATTCTCATTCCCTCCACATGCCTATCAAAAGCTTTTGCTGGAAGGGCCTTAGTGAAATGATTTGCCAGGTTATCCTCCGATGCAATCTTGGCGACAACAACTTCTCCTCGCTTTACGATCTCTCGTATCAGGTGGTACTTGCGCTCTATGTATTTACTCGCCTTATGGGCTCGTGGTTCCTTCGAGTTTGCAACTGCGCCACTGTTATCACAATAAATTGTGATAGCTCTGGGCAAACCAGGAATCATATCCAAGTCTATCAAGAAGTTCCTGAGCCATACAGCTTCTTTGGCCGCCTCAGAGGCTGCCACATACTCAGCTTCCATGGTGGAATCCGCCATTCACTTCTGCTTGACACTCCTCCAAACTATGACTCCACCTCTTAAAGTAAACACATAACTCGAGGTAGACTTACTGTTATCCCTATCTGATTGGAAGTCAGAATCTGTGTAACCCACAGGGAGTAGCTGATCTGCTTGGTAAACTAGCATATAATCTCTAGTCTTTCTCAGGTACTTTAATATATATTTTATCGCAGTCCAATGTTCATGTCCTGGATTACTCTGATATCTGCTAACCATGCCCACAACAAAGTAGATATCCGACCTCGTACACAACATAGCATACATGAGACTTCCTATAGTTGAAGCATAAGAAAACGCCTTCATCTCCTCTATCTCCTTTGATGTTTTAGGACATATCTCTTTAGATAGAGGTACTCCATGCCTAAAAGGTAGAAAACCTTTCTTGGAGTTCTGCATGCTAAAACGAGCTAGGATAGTGTCAATGTATGAAACTTGAGACAAGCACAACATCCTTTTCTTGCGATCCCTTATAACCTTGATCCCAAGGATGTGTCTCGCTTCTCCCAAGTCCTTCATATCAAACTGTTTGGACAACTATACCCTTACGTCTGATAACACTTTGACATTGTTGCCAATGAGCAAAATGTCATCTATGTATAGTACAAGAAATACCACTACGTTCCGTCACATCTCTTGTATACACAAGACTCATCCGGACTTTGAATGAATCCATATGACTGAATTACCTCATCAAAGTGGATGTTCCAAGATCTAGAAGTTTGCTTTAATCCATAAATGGACTGATTAAGCTTACACACAAGATGCTCTTTGCCCTTTGCAATGAATCCCTCTGGCTGCTGCATATAGATGTTTTCCTCAAGACTTCTGTTAAGGAAAACTGTCTTGACATCTATCTACCAAACCTCATAGTCCATATGAGCAGCAATAGACAAGAGAATCCGGATAGACTTAAGCATGGCTACCGGCGAAAAGGTCTCCTCATAATCGATACCCTCTTTCTGAGTATACTCTTTCGCAACAAGTCTTGCTTTGAAGGTCTCAACCTTTCCATCTACTCCTCTCTTTCTTTTGTAGACCCACTTACATCCAATGGCTTTTATACCATTGGGTGGTTCTACCAGCTCCCAGACCTGATTAGAATCCATTGATTCTATCTCAGACTTCATTGTCTTTTGCCAAGATACTGTATCTTTATCTTGGAGTGCCTCGTCATATGTCCAGGGATCAGGTTCATGCTCGCCAGGGACCAAGTCCATAGACTCTCCCATGAACATGAATCTCTCAGGCTGCCTAACAACCCTCCCACTACGACGAGGTGCCACCTGTGTATTTTCTGTGACACGCGGTGCAGTGACTTGTGGTATGTCCTCTTGTACCGTTGGTACCGAAGTAGGGACTTCCCCTGCCAATTCTTCTAGAACAATTTTACTCATGGGCTTATGGTCCATCACATAGTCTTTCTCTAAAAATCTGGCGTTCGTGCTAACAATCACCCTCTAATATTTAGGACTATAGAACAGACCACCTTTCGTTCCTTTAGGATAGCCTACGAACAAGCGCACATCTATACGAGATTCCAACTTATCAGCATCTCCCTTCAACACATGTGCTTGACTACCCCAAATTCGAATATGTCTCAGACTAGGCTTTCGCCCAGTCCACAATTCTGTGGGCGTAGAGGGTACTGCTTTAGATGGTACCAAGTTCAGAATGTACGCTGTCGTTTCTAGAGCATATCCCCAGAACGAATTCCGTAACTTAGAGTATCTCATTATCGATCTAACCATTTCCATAAGAGTCTTATTCCTTCGCTCTGCCACACCATTCTGCTGGGGTGTGCCAGGTGCGGACAATTGGGATTGAATCCCAACCTCTAATAAGTAACTCCTAAACTCTCCCAAGAGGTACTCACCACCACGATCAGACCGTAGTGTCTTGATATTTTTACCTTGACGTTTCTCCACATCAGCCTTAAATTCTTTGAACCTGTCAAAGCATTCAGACTTGCGGCGCATTGATAGATTCCATTTTATTGATCATTTGAGTGGCTTAAATCCATGTTTGATCTATGTTTTTATTGCTAAAATTGTGAAATTGCCCTAGGTTTTAGAACTTATTCATATTTTGGACTTAATTGCAAAATTACATATATTTGGGTTAATTGGCCACTAAATTCTTGATTTATTTTTGTAGGCATCAAGGTTCAAAGACCTAGGGCATATTGGGTCAAACTCGAGTCGGAAGTGACCCAGATCAGATTATCAAGATTACGATTAAATCTGGGTCGTTCGATTCAAAAGCGGCTAGATCGGAGCCATCCGGGATGATCTAAAGCAATCCGAGCTAGGGCTAGGGTTGATCAAGCACCCTGATCAAGATCTGAAGGTTTCATCACAATCAGAGCTAAATCAACCGTTGGATCAAGCTTGGAGGGCTCTAGATCATCCATTCAAAGATTAGCTAGATCTGGACCATCCGTTGCAAATCTGGAGGATCCGAGCTACCACGAGGCAGATCCCGACCCCAGATCTTCATCATCAAAGTTTGGCTCAAATCAGACCAAGATCAGCCGTTGGATTGAAGCAAATCAATCACAGCCGTCCATTGGTTAATACTTAAGGAAAATTTCACCGCAGCTTACCCTTGTCGCGTCTTCAGCCTAGCTCCACTGTTCTTCGCCGTTCTTCCTCGTTTCTTCATCGTTTTTGAAAATTTTTGTTTCCATGAAGGCGTGACCACCTCATCTTCCATTCCAGATCGAGAATCAAGTTTTTGGAAATTGGTGATTGAAGAATTCTGCTCATTTGCGCTGGAACAGAGGATTTCTTGGGGGTTCCGGCAATTCTCAGTCCGATCATCTTCTTCTCGACCACAATCCATTTCAAAGCTTCTGAACCACTTGTAGGGGTTCTCAGGTGAGCTCAGAAGTTTCCCACATCATCATCGCAGCTCCTCCAATCGAGATGGAGTGAATCGGATGAAAAATTCCATCAAGCGCAGATAAAGTTCAGAAACAACTTCAGAATCGATTGTCCATCGATTTGCTGAGCCTAGGGGTTCGAAGCCGGTTCTTGATTGACAACCAAGAATTTCTTGAGCTCGAGAGGGGTTGAGGTGTAGCTTAGATGCTTAGTTTTCATGTTTTGTAGCTGTAATCGAAATTCTGCGCATGTTCTATTTTTGCAGTTTCTTTCCAGCAATCTTAGTTGTAATTCTGAGTTGTTTTAGCTAAATTAGGATTTAAACCTTCGAGATCAGTCAGTTAGGAACCTGTTTGGTGATAGTTGGAGTTAAATTTCAGTTGAATCATAGTGTTAAATCTTGCGTGCCAATTTCCCTGTTGTGTGCCATTTCATTTCTGAAATTTTCATTCAGTTTCTGAGTTTGTCTCAGATTCCTGATTTTCTGAGTTGTTTCCGAGTTCTTAGTTATCAATCTTTGCTTTAGCATTAGGTAGATAGAGTGTTTAGTTTAAATAGCACTTAATTTTAGTTTTTCATAACCCAAAGTTAGTTTGCGTGCCACTCTTAAGTCTGAAATTTCTGCAGATTTCTGAATTTGCTAGGGTTGCTTGTTTGCCAAATTGTCTCTGGTTTTCATCATTAATTCCTGCCTTCGAGTCCAATATGTGTTTTCTTAGTTAACATATAACTTGGTTTTGATTTTCTGCAATTGAATCCATGTTATTAGCTTAGCTAGCATCACATTTCCGAAAGTTTGATTTCATTACTGCATTTGCTTTTATTTCTGCATTCTTTTCCTTGCTTTTGTTTGTGTCTAAGTGAGCTGTTTCTTCATCATTTCCTGCTAAGTTCTTGAGTGATAGTTTGCTTTTCAATTTCATTCGGTCAGCTTGCCAAGCTTGTCATTGCTACTTGTTTAATGTCTGGATTTTGCATGTGTCTCCTTGTGTTAATCTAGTTTGTTTTCGAAAACTTCATAACTGCTTTTACCTCATTGCTTGGCATTTATTTTGGTTTGTTGCAAACAGAAAACTATTTCCATTAAAACTTGGTAAGTGTTTATTTAGGGTACCATTAGTTGAATTCTTGGTGCCAATTTCTTTGTTTAGTTCCATTGCTCACTTTCTTTTATTTTCATTTCATTTTCATTTTCAATTAAAAACCAAAATCCATTTACTTATTTGAAACCTCAAAAACGACACATAACTACAAGCTCGAGTCAAACACGACAACTAGCCCCGAGAAAAATACGACCTGTGGCCCCTATACTACATTTTCATACTTTTGATTGTAAAAGGGTTTCTAGCTTTCATTTACAAATTCTAAATTTGAGGCCCACATTCGTGACACATAGTTTGGGCCCGTCAAATTTTTGGCGCCGTTGCCGGGGAACTGTTAGTTGACTTGTTTAATTTTTGCTTGTGCACTTACTTCATATCATTCTTGACTTACTTTTGTGCTTATTGTCATATCTTTTGATTTGATTTTATTTGTTTTATCTTTTTATCCACTTTTACTGCGATTTGTTTGATTTTATGACCAGGTCTCTAGGTGCTGAATTAGAAGATTTCGATCCTGAGATTGAGAGGACCTTCAGAGTCAGGAGGAGCCAGGCCATTCTTTCTGAGACTACAGATATCCCTCCACTTCAGACTATCAGCACTCACTCAGGCATTGACATGGCAGACCACCAGAGAACCATGAAGGAGCTTGCAGCACCTGACGCTGCATTTCAGTACTCCAGCATAGCATATCCAGAGCTAGGGGGGAGTTTTGAGCTCAGATCTGGACTTATAAATTTGCTGCCAAAGTTTCAGGGTTTATCTGGGGAGGATCCAAACAGACACTTGCACGAGTTCCATGTGGTATGCTCTACTATGAAGCCTCAGGGCATTTCTGAAGAAGACATTAAGTTAAGAGCATTTCCTTTTTCCTTGACTGGGGCTGCTAAGGATTGGTTGTTTTATTTGCCCACTGGACATGTTGCTAGTTGGATTGAAATGAAGAGAGCATTTTTAGAGAAGTTTTTTCCAGCATCAAGGACCGCCATTATCAGAAAAAGTATTTGTGGTATTCAACAAGTGGTTGGAGAGCCCCTTTATGATTACTGGGAGAGGTTCAAGAAGTTATGCTCTAGCTGTCCTCAACATCAAATTAGTGAGCAACTTCTTGTGCAATATTTTTATGAAGGTTTATTACCTATGGATAGGAGCATGATTTATGTATCGGTAGGGGGAGCCTTAGTGAATAAAACTCCGGAGCAAGCTAGAGTACTCATTTCTAACATGGCGGAGAATACTCAACAATTTGGGAGTAGAGCACTCACTACGAGAGGGGTTCATGAAGCTCAAGTGTCGCCTAATGAACAAAAAGAAAGCAAGAGCTCCTTGTTGGAGAACCAATTGACGGAGTTGGCATCTTTAGTGAAGCAAATGGCAGTGAACAATGTGAACCAAGCCTCAAATTTAACAACAACTTCATTTCCAAATCAAGTTACAAGAGTATGTAGCATTTGTTCAAGCCAAGAACATAATTCGGACCATTGTCCAAATCTCCAACAAGATGAATCGGTTGCGGCCTTGGCTAGAGCTTCATTCCAACGAAGAAATGACCCCTACTCATCTACCTACAATCCGGGTTGGAGGGACCACCCAAATTTGAAGTATGGTAACTCTTTTTACCAACAACCGCCTTTCAATCATCAAATTCAGCAAAATCATCCCTCATTTCAGAGTTCATAGCAGCCACAGCATGGTTTCCAGCCACAAAATCAACATTTTCAGCAACCACAGCAACCTACACAGAATTTTCAGCAGTCGTCTCAACCATTCCAGCATCAATTTCAGCCTTCCCAGCAGTTTCAGGACACATTCCAGCAACAATACCAACCTGTGCAACAATTTCAGCAACCTACACATCAATTTCAGCAAAGTTCACAGAATTTCCAGCAGGGTTTTCAACCTTTTCAGAATCAATTCCAGCACTCACAGCAGGGTTTTCAAAACTTTCAGCAGCCATTTCAGACATTTCAGAGCCAAGATCAGCAAAATCAGCCTCAAATGCAGAATTTCCAGCAAGGTTTTCACAATTTTCAGCAGCCCTCATCCACCTATTCAGCCCCACACAAGTCATATGCGAACTATGGGAGTTCTAGTGGTTCAAATCCGCAACAACAACAACAAAAGATAGAGGAGCTAACGCAACAAATGCTACGACAACAACAACATCAACAAAGGACGGATACCACTTTGCAAAACCTTGAGAGAACAATTGGACAACTAGCAAGTGGGATAAACCAAATGCAAGCTCAAGGGTTAAGCCAATTACCCTCACAAACAACTCCAAATCCTAAGGGAAATGTGAGCGCAATAACTCTTAGAAGTGGGAAAGTTACAACATCTCCGAAGAGTCCAAGAGCAGAATTTTCAGGAGACCGGACAGCAACTCAAATTCCGGCCCAAAACAACACTGAAATGAGTTCAAATTCGGCTGATTCCACCCCTAACCCGTTCCCAACTCAGTCCTCAAGCAACCCTCCAAATTTGGTGGAAAACGGAGAAGAAATCAATGCCGAGACGCATGGGACAGCAGCTGCTACGCATGGGACAGCAGGGCAGAATTCAGTTTCTCCATTTTCGGCCAAAGTTGATGATTTTAGGGTTCCTTTACCTTTTCCACAGCAGAGAACACATGCCAAAAAGCAAGTGGAAGAAGAGAAGGCCAAAGAATTTCAAGAACTTGAGAATCTTTTTAGCAAAGTGCAGGTGAATGTGCCATTGCTTACCATGATCAAGCAAATTCCTAAATACGCTAAGTTTCTAAAAGATTTGTGCATTCACAAGAAGAGGCTGAAGGGGAATGAGTTAGTCAACATGGGCAAAAATGTTTCAGCACTGTTTCAGCAAATTCCTTAGAAATGCGAAGACCCAGGAGTTTTTACAGTACCTTGTGAGATTGGAAGCAATTTATTTCAGGATGCCATGTTAGATTTGGGTGCTTCCATCAATGTGATGCCTAGGTCAGTTTTTCAGATGTTGGGCATAGGGCCTTTATAGCCTACAGGAGTAGTGATTCAGCTAGCTGACAGAAGCCAGACTCACCCAGCCGGAATGATTGAGGACGTGCTTGTTAAGGTGAAAGAGTTGATCTTCCCAGCTGATTTTTACATATTGGACATGGAGGGAGATTTCCTTGCACATAGATCTCCACTCATCCTTGGGAGACCATTTTTGAAGACCGCCAGAACGAAGATTGATGTACATGCAGGGACACTTTCCATGGAGATAGGAGATACAGTAGTCCAGTTCAGTCTTCTTGACGCTATGAAGCACCCTAGGGAGGATCACTCTGTTTTGTGTATTGATGTAGCTGAGGAGTTGGTTGGTGTAGATGCCCTTGCTGATCGGATTTTCTCTGATGTTCATGATTGTGACCTGAGTTCTATAGATACAGGAGATGATATGTCTGCAGGAGGAGCTGAGTTTGGATCCGTTTCTGGACCTCTTACAGTTGAGGGAGATTTCATGAGTGTAGGGGATTGCACTAAGCCCCAGGGATCACTCTTGATGGTTGATGTGTCAGGAGAGTCAGAGGGTAGGTATGTAAGTGTAGGGGATTGCACTGAGCCCCAGGGATCACCCATATCTACTGAGCAGTCAGAGCCTGAGTTGAAGCCTTTGCCAGCACACTTAAAGTATGCTTATTTGGGAGAAGATCAGCAACTACCTGTCATCATTGCCCAGAATTTAGAGCCAGAGCAAGAGGAAAAATTATTACAAGTTCTGAGGCAGCACAGAAAAGCTATAGGGTGGACACTTGCTGATATTTCTGGGATTAGTCCTGCTATTTGCATGCATCGGATACACTTAGAAGAAAATATGAAGCCAGTGAGACAACCACAAAGAAGACTCAACCCTTTGATTCTTGATGTAGTAAAGAAAGAAGTGACTAGACTTTTACAGGCAGGCATCATTTATCCTATTTCTGATAGCAGATGGGTGAGTCCTATTCATGTGGTTCCCAAGAAATCAGGAGTTACAGTGGTGGCAAATGAAGACAACGAGTTGGTGCCCACGAGAGTGAAGAATGCATGGAGAGTTTGTGTGGATTATAGGAAGCTGAACCAAGCCACTAGGAAGGATCACTATCCCTTGCCCTTTATTGATCAGATGTTGGAGAGATTGGCGGGGAAGTCACACTATTGCTTTTTGGATGGATACACAGGTTATTTTCAGATTTGCATAGATCCGGAAGATCAAGAGAAGACCACCTTCACTTGTCCTTTCGGTACATTTTCTTACAGACGGATGCCATTCGGACTTTGCAACGCTCCAGGGACCTTCCAGCGGTGTATGGTAAGCATTTTTGGTGAGTTGTTAGAATACTGCATGGAAGTATTCATGGATGATTTTTCTGTTTTTGGTATATCCTTTGATTCATGCTTAGAAAATTTATCTAGGGTTTTGCATAGATGCATCGAGACTGATCTGGTTCTTAATTTTGAAAAGTGTCATTTTATGGTTGAGCATGACATTGTTTTAGGTCACATAGTCTCTAGGAGAGGTATAGAGGTAGATCCTGCAAAAACAAGTGTTATATCTTCTTTATCTTACCCCGTATGCGTACGGGATGTTCAATCTTTTCTTAGACATGCAGGTTTCTACAGGAGATTTATTAGAGACTTCAGTAGAGTTGCTCTCCCATTATCTCGATTATTACAGAAGGATGTGGATTTTTATTTTGATGCAAAATGCAAGGAGGCTTTTCAGAGGTTGAAGGAGGCTCTTATCACTGCACCTATCATCAGATCACCAGACTGGAGCTTACCTTTTGAGTTGATGTGCGATGCCTCGAACCATGCAGTAGGAGCTGTACTTGCACAGAGAGTAGATGGGGCACCATATGTTATTTCTTATGCCTCAAAGACCTTGGATTCAGCCCAAGCCAATTACACCACCACAGAAATGGAGCTTCTCTCCATTGTTTTTGCTTTAGATAAATTCAGATCATATTTACTGTGTTCTCATGTTGTTGTATTTTCTGATCATGCAACATTGAAATACCTCTTGAAGAAGCCAGATGCGAAGCCAAGGCTTATTAGATGAATGCTACTACTACAGGAGTTTGACTTGGAGATACGGGACAGGAGTGGCAAGGAAAATTTAGTAGCAGACCACTTGAGCAGATTGGAGGGAGATGGAGATCCCACGGCCATAGATGATGATTTCAGAGACGAGCAGCTTTTACAGCTGCATGGTGAGTCACCTTGGTATGCAGACTTAGTGAATTTTCTTGTAGCTCATGTTTTTCCTACACACTTTTCGAAAGCTCAAAAGGATAAGTTTAAAAGTGATGCAAAATATTATGTGTGGGATGATCCTTACTTGTGGAAATTTTGTAGTGATCAAATCATTAGGAGATGTGTACCAAATCATGAGTTTCATTCTGTACTCACTTTTTGCCATTCTTCAGCATGTGGTGGGCATTTTGGACCACAAAGAACTGCTAGAAAAATTTTAGAATGTGGATTGTACTGGCCCACCCTGTTTAGAGATTCATATCGATTTTGTAAATGTTGTGATAGATGTCAATGAACAGGAAACATAAGTGCTAGAAATGAAATACCTCAACAAACTATTTTATTTTGTGAGATATTTGATGTATGGGGTATAGATTTTATGGGACCATTTCCTGCTTCTTTTGGATTTTTGTATATTCTTTTAGCTGTTGATTATGTTTCAAAATGGGTGGAGGCCATTCCCACCAGGACTGACGATTCATCTGTTGTTATTAGTTTTGTCAGGTCACACATTTTTTACAGGTTTGGAATACCAAGAGCAATCATAAGTGACCAAGGATCTCATTTTTGCAATAAGCACATGAAGGCTCTTCTTAATAAGTACGGGGTTGTACATAAGGTTTCTACTGCTTATCACCCCCAAACAAATGCACAAGCCGAGGTGTCAAATAGAGAAGTCAAATCAATTTTGGAAAAAACTGTGGGACCTAATAGGAAGGATTGGAGCAAAAGGCTTGAAGATGCTTTATGGGCATATCGCACCGCTTACAAGACACCCATTGGAATGTCACCTTATAGACTTGTGTATGGGAAATCATGCCACTTACCTGTAGAGATTGAGCATAAGGCGTACTGGGTAGTTAAAGCTTGCAATTTTGATGCTACTAAGGTGGGAGAAGAAAGGAAGTTGCATCTTCAAGAACTTAAAGAAATCCGGTTGGAAGCATTTGAGAATTCAAGGATTTACAAGGAGAAGACTAAGAAATTTCATGACAAGCACATTGTGGACAAAGAATTTCAAATTGGTGACAAAGTGCTATTATACAAGTCAAGACTCAAATTGATCAAAGGAAAGTTGAGGTCAAGATGGGAGGGTCCATTTTTTGTGATTAATGTTTTTCCCTATGGAGTGATAGAGATTCAAGAGGAGGCCACGAGTCAAGTGTACAAAGTAAATGGCCACCGACTCAAGAAATTCCATGAAGAGGTCAAGGAGCTAGAGGTGGATGGAGTGGACTATATGGATGCCGCATACCCTACTTAAAAGGGGAGTTCACTAAATTTTGCACTCATTTTTTCTTTGTATATACCATTTCCTTACTTTTTGCAAGAATAACTTCAAGTTTGCATGCGCAATTAATTTTCTCAAGTAGGAACTTTAAAATTAAAATAAAATCATTGTAATTACCATGTATTTCATTTTAGCACTTTTTATTGCATGATTAGAAATAAATGTATCCCTTAGGTTATCTCAATAGCATTTTAGAGTCTTTTGGAAAATAAATTAAATTCGGTTGTCAAAATTTAGGGTTTGAGTTCATGGATGAAATCTTGGATGCTTGAGTACGATTTTGCTTTGGATTCTTAATTGAGAATTTGAGATGGATTATTTTTACCTAGTGAGATTAGCCTTATTTTGTGATACACACATGTTATTGTACTCTAGAACTTGCTTAGGTTCTTTCAAAATCATATTTTAATGGTTGGATCACATCTATAGGGACTAATCATTTTATTCACCTTTCCACATCAATTTGTCTATTCTATTATATTTACCTTTCCTTATTGCTAATCTTAACCCCAATTTTTCTATGGATTTGTTTGCTTGGGAGGTTTTCTTGATGCTATTTTGCCCGAGACGGACAAAGAATTAAGTGTGGGGGAGTGATTGGTGATTTGGAAGCAATTTTTATCAATGATGCATTTCAACTCGAGAAAAAATTTTCATGTGCCAAAGATGAGTTTGAGTGATGTTTGGTGTCAAAAATGATGCAAGAAATGGTTGAAGATGGAGCCAATTGAGGCATATAGATTCCTTGATTATAATTTGAAGATCCAAGAAATTATTTGTGCCAAGTTGAATTCGGTGGATGAAGAAGAAGGGTGTGCCAAAGTCTAAGTGGCACGCAACCTTCAAAGTGATGCAAATTCTGTGCCAAGGCTTTAAAATGGAATGAAATACCACTTGACAATGTCTAGATGTCAACTGATATGAAGGAATTATAATGTTTCAGCTGTACAATCTGAAAACAAGCTGGAAATTCAATCTATTGACCTAGAAATGGAATGATTTGCAGCTGTATTACTGTGAACCAAATGCAGAAATTCATTGCCAAGTGAATTTAGTGAAGATATCTGAAAAAGGCTGAAAGAAGCTGAGTTAAAAGCTGAGAAAAATTTGAATTGAAGCAAGGGAGAATTGTAACCTGCCGAGTATGACTTGGAGCTGTGCTGAAGCTGAAACTGAACTGCCATTCTGAAAAAATGGGAAATTCTGAGCTGAAGATCAAAGATAGCTGCGAGTTCAGGAATTTTGTGCTGTGCCAAGTTCAAATGTGCAAAAATTGGTCAAATTGGAAATGAAGACAATCTGGATTAGCTGCTGGAAGTGATTTTGAGTGGAAGCTGATACTAAGTCTGCTCAGATAAAAATCTGTGCTATGAAAATCAGTGACAATTCTGCTAAGCTGAAACCAATACTTTTGTCATTTGCCGAGGTTGATTTGGAGCTATTGAAATGGTGAAAACTGAATGCAAGAATGGTGCTGATCAAATGTAGTGAAGACAGTTTCATGTAGCTTCTAATCTGATGAAGTAAGGTCTGAATTGAGCTGGAAAATGCTGAAACTGCCAAAACTGAACTGAATTGGAATTGTAGCTGCCGAATACCACATTTGAGAGCCTCTGAAATGAGGAAACTGAAAAGGGAGTAGCTGAACTGAAGCTGTAAAGGAGCTAGAATCTGAAGCAGTCTGAAATCAAGGAAAAAACAAACCAAATGAGTGCCAAAGTCTGAAAATGGCATGCAAATTGCATTGGATTTGTTGCTGCCAAGTGATGGAATCTGATCTCCAGCTAAAGACCATCTGAATTGGGGCTGATGTAGACACAAAATGGGTAATCGGCAGTCAAGAAACAAAGAAACATTTTGCAGTTTAAGATAAGAAGGAAGAATTGGGAACATAAACAGCAAGTAGTTCAGAATTCAGCTGATGCAGAGCTGAAAAGAAATTTCTGATCAGTGAGGAAAACAGCAATTGTTGCTGCCGGAGTGCTCCATCTGGGAGCTACTGAGTGATACAAGCATTATAAGCATAGATGAGAGAATAGAAGCTGTAAAGAAGCTGAAAAAGAAGCTGGAAAATCTGAGCTTGCAGAAATTCTGAGCAATTCTGGAATACTGAAAGGAGACTGAAAAAAAATTCTGAACTGCAGCAAGGGAGAGCTTGATACTGCTGTGCCGAGTGCTGGAATTTGGAGGCTAATAAAATCTGAGAAAAGCTGGAACAAGCTGAGTTCAAGTGCAGAATTGAAGAGAAATTTGTGCTGGAATTGAAGCTGAAAAATATCTGAATTGAAGTAGGGAAACCAGTCTACACAAATCTGTAAATGAAGTACAGATTATCAAGTTGGTGATGCCAAATTGATACAAGTTGTGCCAAGGTCTGAATTGGCACATTTAAGCAGGAAGTCTGAACTGACAGCAGTGATCTCAAAGTGAAGAATTCAAACTTTCCACTTATAGTTGTTGCTAACTGTTATTAAGAAGTCCGAGAGGTGCAAGGATGAAGAAGTGGATGATTTTGGATTCTGAAGATTAGTATAGGAAGCTGCAGGAAGTGGCAAAGGTTTTTGACAAGGTTGAGTTTTATGAACTTATGAGAAAAGAGGGAAGCAAAGTGGCACGCAAGGAGGAGACTTGGCACAGTAGACTAAGGAAGAGTTTTTCATCCATAGCAAGGAAATTAGTTAAGTTTAACTCCATCAAACTTTGGAATTCACTAGGGGACTGATAAGAGAAGCAAAGAGCATTAGAAACATTCCCAAGCACTCAAATCTTCCACTTTACTAATTTTTCCATTTCCTTAGCTTTTATTTCACTCCTTACCATTTTCTATGTTTTTCTTTGTTTTTATAGATGTTGATCCTAATCATGATAAATGGTAGAGAGTAGATAATAAGCAAGCCTATGGTAGTGCAAGAAGCATGTGTGTTTGAGTGAGCTCCACTTCCATCATCAACTTAGAACTTAGGAGAGAGCCACCAATATTTTCCTTGAAAGGCTAGTGATTTAAATTCATCTCAATGACTCATGATTGATGAAAAGGCTAAGTTGTTGATTTAAGGACAAGATAGTAATCCATAGAGCTTAGATTTATGAGAATTGACAACCTTAGGTAATTTCTTTTCAATTGATTCTAATTATGCTTAAGTAAATCTAGGGGATACATATTTACTGTTTTCGCGAGACGCTCAAGGCTAAGTGTGGGGGAGTTGATAGATTCCATTTTATTGATCATTTGAGTGGCTTAAATCCATGTTTGATCTATGTTTTTATTGCTAAAATTATGAAATTGCCCTAGGTTTTAGAACTTATTCATATTTTGGACTTAATTGCAAAATTACATATATTTGGGTTAATTGGCCACTAAATTCTTGATTTATTTTTGTAGGCATCAAGGTTCAAAGACCTAGGGCATATTGGGTCAAACTCGAGTCGGAAGTGACCCATATCAGATTATCAAGATTACGATTAAATCTGGGCCGTTCGATTCAAAAGCGGCTAGATCGGAGCCATCCGGGATGATCTGAAGCAATCCGAGCTAGGGCTAGGGTTGATCAAGCACCCTGATCAAGATCTGAAGGTTTCATCACAATCAGAGCTAAATCAACCATTGGATCAAGCTTGGAGGGCTCTAGATCATCCATTCAAAGATTAGCTAGATCTGGACCATCCGTTGCAAATCTGGAGGATCCGAGCTACCACGAGGCAGATCCCGACCACAGATCTTCATCATCAAAGTTTGGCTCAAATCAGACCAAGATCAGCCGTTGGATTGAAGCAAATCAATCACAGCCGTCCATTGGTTAATACTTAAGGAAAATTTCACCGCAGCTTACCCTTGTCGCGTCTTCAGCCTAGCTCCACTGTTCTTCGCCGTTCTTCCTCGTTTCTTCATCGTTTTTGAAAATTTTTGTTTCCATGAAGGCGTGACCACCTCATCTTCCATTCCAGATCGAGAATCAAGTTTTTGGAAATTGGTGATTGAAGAATTCTGCTCATTTGCGCTGGAACAGAGGATTTCTTGGGGGTTCCGGCAGTTCTCAGTCTGATCATCTTCTTCTCGACCACAATCCATTTCAAAGCTTCTGAACCACTTGTAGGGGTTCTCAGGTGAGCTCAGAAGTTTCCCACATCATCATCGCAGCTCCTCCAATCGAGATGGAGTGAATCGGATGAAAAATTCCATCAAGCGCAGATAAAGTTCAGAAACAACTTCAGAATCGATTGTCCATCGATTTGCTGAGCCTAGGGGTTCGAAGCCGGTTCTTGATTGACAACCAAGAATTTCTTGAGCTCGAGAGGGGTTGAGGTGTAGCTTAGATGCTTAGTTTTCATGTTTTGTAGCTGTAATCGAAATTCTGCGCATGTTCTGTTTTTGCAGTTTCTTTCCAGCAATCTTAGTTGTAATTCTGAGTTGTTTTAGCTAAATTAGGATTTAAACCTTCGAGATCAGTCAGTTAGGAACCTGTTTGGTGATAGTTGGAGTTAAATTTCAGTTGAATCATAGTGTTAAATCTTGCGTGCCAATTTCCCTGCTGTGTGCCATTTCATTTCTGAAATTTTCATTCAGTTTCTGAGTTTGTCTCAGATTCCTGATTTTCTGAGTTGTTTCCGAGTTCTTAGTTATCAATCTTTGCTTTAGCATTAGGTAGATAGAGTGTTTAGTTTAAATAGCACTTAATTTTAGTTTTTCATAACCCAAAGTTAGTTTGCGTGCCACTCTTAAGTCTGAAATTTCTGCAGATTTCTGAATTTGCTAGGGTTGCTTGTTTGCCAAATTGTCTCTGGTTTTCATCATTAATTCCTGCCTTCGAGTCCAATATGTGTTTGCTTAGTTAACATATAACTTGGTTTTGATTTTCTGCAATTGAATCCATGTTATTAGCTTAGCTAGCATCACATTTCCGAAAGTTTGATTTCATTACTGCATTTGCTTTTATTTCTGCATTCTTTTCCTTGCTTTTGTTTGTGTCTAAGTGAGCTGTTTCTTCATCATTTCCTGCTAAGTTCTTGAGTGATAGTTTGCTTTTCAATTTCATTCGGTCAGCTTGCCAAGCTTGTCATTGCTACTTGTTTAATGTCTGGATTTTGCATGTGTCTCCTTGTGTTAATCTAGTTTGTTTTCGAAAACTTCATAACTGCTTTTACCTCATTGCTTGGCATTTATTTTGGTTTGTTGCAAACAGAAAACTATTTCCATTAAAACTTGGTAAGTGTTTATTTAGGGTACCATTAGTTGAATTCTTGGTGCCAATTTCTTTGTTTAGTTCCATTGCTCACTTTCTTTTATTTTCATTTCATTTTCATTTTCAATTAAAAACCAAAATCTATTTACTTATTTGAAACCCCAAAAATGACACATAACTACAAGCTCGAGTCAAACACGACAACTAGCCCCGAGAAAAATACGACCTGTGGCCCCTATACTACATTTTCATACTTTTGATTGTAAAAGGGTTTCCAGCTTTCATTTACAAATTCTAAATTTGAGGCCCACATTCGTGACACATAGTTTGGGCCCATCACGCATCAAGTAAATGTATCCATACCTTGAATAATCATCTATAAAAGAGACGAAATATTCAAAGCCACCTCTAGCCTGGATAGACATAGGACCACACAAATCAGAATGAACCAACTCTAACACATCTTTGGCTCTATACCCCTTGGCCTTAAAAGGCCTCTTGGTTATTCTACCTTCCAAGCAAGATTCGCAGGTTGGGAAATCTTCCACCACTAATGTACTCAAAGGTCCATCAGCTATCAACCTTTGAATTCTACTTAGGTTAATATGACCAAGTCTTAGATGCCAAAGATATGTTTGGTTCATCTTCGAAGGTTCTTTTCTCTTACTAGATTTAGAAGACGAGTTATTTATTTCTATTTGCATTGTGGGAGTTTTTGATTTAGGAGTATACAAATTGTCAATCAAAGTACCAGAACAGATAATCTGTCTATTTCTTTATATAACAACCTTGTCATTAAAAGAAATAGAATATCCATCCAAAAATAATTTAGAAACTAAAATTAAATTATTTCTTAAAGTAGGTACATAAAGATAATTTCTTAAAATCAAAATTTTATTCTTATCAAACGATAAATAAACATTTCCTACTACAATAGTCGTCACCTACGTAGCATTGCCCATGTAGACAGTAATCTCTCCCTCAGCTAGTCGTCTGGTTTCCTAGAACCCTTGCAAAGTATTGCAGACATGATCATGGCTCCCGTATCTACACACCAGGTATCGGTAGATAATACCGCTAAACATGTTTCGACGACCAAAGAAAAAGATTTACCTTTGTTCTCCTTTCGGCGAGGACAGTCCGCCTTCCAATGTTCAGTCTGCTTGCACGTGAAGCACTTGCCTTTCGGCTTTTTAACTCCAGCCTGAGGTCCCTGAGGTCCAGCCACCTTCTTTGCTACACTTTATTTCTTCTTCTTCTTGCCTTTCGGCTTAGAAGTAGAATCCCTTTGAGCAATAAAAGCTTGAGCACTTTGACGAAAAAGCCCTTCTGCCACCTAGAGTTCTGCCAGGAGTTCCGCCAACGAATACAACCTCTTATTCATGTTGTAGTTCAGGCGAAACTGCTCAAAACTCCTAGATAGAGACTGGAGAATGATATCAACCTGAGTTTCCCAATTGATTTCAGCTCCAAGGACTTCCATCTCATTCAAATGAGCCATCATCTTGAGAACATGATCCCTCACAGGTGTTCCCTCAATCATGGTGGTCGTCATCAAGTTTCTCATAGCCTCCTGCCTAGCAGCCCGATTCTGGTGTCCGAAGGAATCCTTGAGATTGATCATCATGTCATAGGCAGTAAGAAAAGCCTGATGCTGATGTTGCAGTACATTTGACATAGAAGCCAAAATGTAACACTGCGCCATCTCATCTGCCTTAACTCACTTCCTATGACTCTCTCTCTCCCCTTCACTCGAACTATCAGTAGGCTGAGGAGGGCATTCCTCAAAAAGTACAAATTTGTATTCCTCTGCAATTAAGAAAATATCCAGGTTGCGTTTCCAATCAACATAATTAGGGTCAGTAAGTTTGTTTTCTTTTAAAATCAAACCCAGTTGGTTGAAAGTCATTTTGAAAATGTCCCTAAGAATCACAAAGATCAAAACATTAGATTTCAAAAATTTATTGATTCCTCAAACAATAAATTTTTTTTAAATCAACCAACACCTCAAAACACCGAGAATATTACATGCTACGATAGTGTGGACGTATACAAAATTCTACATTTGTAAGAGGTGGTTTTACCCATTAATTTTATTATCTTGTCAACCTTACTTTTGATAAATAAAATTAATAGTTGGTCCCTCTTTGACCCTACAAATCATAGCAGTGACTCCGATGGAGAGGATACTATTATTTGCATCTAAGTGTTTACCATTACCCGGTACCAAGGCAATTACTTAGGATTATGTCCCTTCCGATGGGGAAGATCACACGCTCCTAAATAATTTCCTATAACCCCTTTTGACCTAGTGATCTGCAAAATAAACTCATCCAATATAGAGGAAGGTATTCAGAGACAACGCGCAAGTTTGTTCATATCACTAATCAAAATTCTAATGGAGGCCACGGGAATTAAAAAAAACCTCTCCCACTTAGTTATTTATATTGAGGAATTTTTTTTCTAGCAATCACAACATGCATATTAAAACAAAAGCAATAAATATGGAAAAAATATAATTTCCAACTATCATGGCCTTTTGTCTTCCAATACGCCTCCCGTCGTGTCACCATCTCGTCTCCTCCTTCTAGATCCATGCACAAGCATCATAGGAGCTGTGAGCCGAGATAAAAAATTATTTTTAATTTACATCCATTGATCCTATACACCACGAAGGAGTATACAAAAATCTAAATCAAAAGTAAACTAAAAATAAAGAGCAGCTAAACAATGCCGTATTTAATTACAAAAATTAAATACTACTCTAGCCTCGTCAACCCCGAGGATTCAAAAATATTACAAACACACAATCACATCCAATCACATACACACATATGGCCATAATAGTGGATCTTATGTCTGCAACAAAAAGTTAGCCTACGCATATCCTACTATTATCCGGCATAAAATATATGATTAAATTGCATGAAAGTAACCGAATCCAAACACACAAAACTGGAAACATGCGCTCTGATACCAATTGTTGGGTTTTAGGCCCTTGGATGGTGCGGATGGAATCTATCCGTTGCCGTGCCCCCGGATTAAAATTTCATTAATTGAAATTAATCCGGACACACACGAAACTTCCAAGCGACCGTTTCGTTGTCGTGCTAATGACTTGAGCGATCGCTTGAACAAACTTTTTGTTCAAGCAATTTGACTCTTCTAGTCAATTAGCCACGGAAAAGACAACGACGTAAGATCGCCGGTTTTTGTGTTTACAATCAGGGTCCAAGTTAATTAACAAATAACTAAATACATTGACAAGGCAAGAAATAAAGAACAAGAACAAGAACAAGAATTGAACAAAAACAAAACTTGTACCTCTTGATCTTCTATTGTATGACTTCCCTCCTCTAGGACGTCGTGTGGGCGACGATCTACCAAGAGTTGATGCCACCTAGACCACTCTTCTCTTCTCTCTTACCTGCGCCAACCTCCAAGAGGAAAGACCCTCTTCACGTCTTTGCTGCCGGGCACCACCACCTTCTCCTTCTTCGTGCCGCTGACCACCAAGGAGGAATCACCTCCAAGATTGCGTCACCTCTTGAGAAGGAGAAGGAAGAATCAAGAGAAGAGGAAGCTCTCTACCTCTTCTTTGTGTTGCCGCCGAAACCCTAAGGTGAGGGGAGAGGGGCGCCGGCCACGAGAGAACCAAGGAAAGAAAACCAAGGAAGAGATTAAACCGAAACTTTATAAACCAAAGAAGTTATTATTTTAGGTCTAGGCTTCATGAGGTATTTATAGGGTACAATAGGGACCATGAGGAGGAGTTGATTCTTGGTCACCTAACGGATATTTTTAGCCACAAAAATTTTTTAGCCACAAAAAATTTTTTAGCTACAAAAATTTTTAGCCACAAAACCAGATCCGTTAATAATGATCCAATCAACTAAAGGATCATTATTGAATTACCTCACCAACCCCCATAATAAAATATGGGCTCCAATATATTATTTATACAAAATTCTTTCCGTGTTTAAGATATCGCATGTCCGTTAATTAATTAATTAATCTAACAATTAATTAATTAACTTCTAACTCCATGAGTAGTACCACTCAACCTTATTATCATGCCGGAACAAGTCCACCTGCAGGGTTTACATGATAAACTTTATGAGCTCCTCAAGGAGACATCATCATCCTAAAACAGGACACGGTTTTCTCCTATAATCAACGGCATACTATGCAAATAATACTATTTCTCAATTTACCGAGTCTAACGATTTAATAAATAAATCTCACCCACTGGTAAATCAAAGAAATAAATACTAAGTACTTGTGTCCGTTATTATATCGGGATTAAAAGCATGTACAAAATAATATCTTGAGGTCTGATTCAATTATATATTCAGTGTAAATTGAATTACCTCAAAGTTGGTCCGCTCAATACACTCAGAGTGTACTAGTGTAACTCTATGATCAAGACAGACTATATCAAATTACACTACAATTATGTCAATGGTTTGTCTAAGACTATCTATGTGTTGAGGCAATCTGTGATCCGGAGTGATCATGTGTTTTGATGTTTGGGCAAAGGGTTTAGGTTAGGCTTTCTCTTGTGTACTAATATGTGTATGTGAGTGTGCAGGTTGTACAGGTTTACACATATTGACTTGGCTACATGGCTTCGGTATGGTGAAGGGTTGCATGGAGACAAACTGGAGGCTTGTGTTCACCCGAGGGACCTGATATAGCAGTGATGATGAGCCAAGGGGCGCAGACTTCAAGGCGTACGTGAAGGATGGCATGGAGACAAGTTGGAGGCTTGTATGCATCTGAGGGACGAAGGCCGAAGATGAAGAGGGCGCGAAGGCAATAGTCAAGGCTGCTGGTAAAGAGTCAGCTGAGGCAAGGGACAAGAGCCGAGGGAGGAGGACTCCAAGGGCAAGCCAGGAAGTGGACTTCAAAGGGCACACGTGAAGGGTGGCATGGAGGCAAGTCGAGGACTTGCATGCGCATCCGAGGGACGGCAGCCGGTGGAAGAGGACTTCAAGGGGTAAGCAAAAGGAGTGGACCTGAAGGCACGCGTGGAGGAGGGTCAAGAGAGTGAGTAGGAGTGCTGTTGTAAGCTGGGCAGTCGACTGGGGGTTGTCCAGTCGACTGCCAAAACTCACAGTAGGTTCTGGACCTTGGACCAGTCGACTGCCATTTTGGCAGTCGACTGGTAAATCACCAGAATTCGAACGTTGGGATGTCAACGGTCGAATCTGAGTGGTGGCAGTTGACTGCCCTGGGACCAGTCGACTGGTAGCGGCTATTTCAGATTCGAGCCCTATTTAAAGGGGCTCGTTTCCTACTAACTCGCTTGATGAAACAAGCTTGGGTAAGGCTTGTTAGTAGTCTCTTGAGTCCAGATCTTGTCGAGGTGATTGTGGCGAGGTTTCTCCACCCACAAGGAGCGACGAGGACTAGCCGGAGGTTATCCGGGGAGTGATCCACCGACGGATTCTTGGATTAGTCACCCGTCCGGGGTGGATACCAAGTAAATCGGTTTGTTAGCAGTGCTTCCTTTGTTGTTTGTGTTTATTATTATTGTTTCCGCTTGTGCATACTAACAATGTAGGAAGAATAAGCCGAAGAATCGCTATTCACCCCCCCTCTAGCGGACATAATCGATCCTTCAATTGGTATCAGAGCGAAGAACCGCTCTTGATCGGACTAACCACCGAGGGAGCACACGCTAGAGGAAGAAGAAAATGGAAGACAAATTTGGGGAAGACATTTACATTCCACAGCCCTACGATCATGAAGACTTCGACTTTTGGAGGGCAAGGATCGAAACTTGGTTCGGAATGGAGTGGGCATGTAGAATTGCGCATGAGGAGCCCTTCGAGATTCCAAAGGATAAGCACGGGAAGAAGCTTAGGCCTAGATATTGGAATCAAGAGCAACAAGATCAAGCAAGGGCGAATAAAAAGGTAATTGATATATTGCTTAACATCTTGCCTACTAATGTTTTGAATGGTGTAGGAGCATACGAAAATGCACACGATCTATGGAGAAAGGTAGAAGAAATCCACAAAAACCCTACACAAGATCAATTAGTGGAAGAGGCCGAGGAGGTAAACTCAATAGCCCAAGAAGAGGAGAAAAAGGAAGAAGAATCATCTACCTCCTCAAGTGAAATGGAAGAAGAAAGTGAGAGGTCCTCCACCTCATCTAGAGAAGAAGAAGAAGAAGTATCAATTTCAAGAATTGAGGAGGATGAGAGATCCATTTCCATATCGGAGCAAGAAAAAGCTCCAACCTCCACCAAAGCCAAGACCAAGGACCATATCACATGCTTTGGATGCAACGAAAAGGGGCACTACAAGGACAAGTGCTCGAAAGGTAAGAAGGAGGTACTCTCTAAACCCAGGTCCATTCGATTTAGATCTAACATGAATTGTAGGAATGGAGAAGCCCAAGAAAAGAAAAAAGGAGATTCGATGCTTCACATGTGGAGAGCTAGGGCACTACCACACTAAGTGCCTTAGAAAAGGTGAACTAAAGAAAATGGAGCACTTGGAGAAAGAAGAAAGGAAGAAGAGAAGAAGCCCACATCAAGGAGGAACTCCAAAGGTAAGGAAGGTAACTCCTAACCCTAAGCCAAAATGTAATTCTAATTCAAGTTCCTCCATGCATGATAAAAATAGAATTAATTATACATCCATGCATGCTAGGATTAATGAAAATTGCTTGATGGTGCATAATTTCAGATTTAAATATAATGATAGGACTAGGGGTAACAAGGTAGATCATAACCCTAGGAAAAACATGCATCATTATCAACCTAGGACCTTTGTACCTAAGGAACAAGGCACTAAGCCCAAGAAGGGAAGGAATGTGCCTAGAAAGGAGGGTAGGTCTAGGAATGTCCAAAGTGGACATATGGATTCTAGGTTTAGGAACCTAGAAAGGGAAAATCAAGCTTTAAGGGAAAAGCTTGATAGGTTAGAGAAAACCCTAGAGAGATTCACTATTGGATCTAAGGGTTTAGATATGGTGTTGGGTGGTTTAAACCGCACCAATGATAGATCGGGGTTGGGATACCGATCTAAGAACTCTCATGCCAAGGGAACGAAATATGCTAGGGTAATATATGATTGTGGCAAGAAGGGGGAGTCCAAAAATGGCAAAGGGGTGCCATTTAAAGGAAAAAGAAATGAATTAACCAAAGATAAGGTATTTAAGGTTAAGAGGGTTGAGTTTGTAGGCCAAGAGTCACCGGTGGAACACCGATGTGGCCTAGTGATGGTTGAGTCACCTAGGGAGGTGGCTAGGGCTAAGAGCTCAAGGGGGAGCTCTAGGAGCCTGTGGGATATATGGTGAATGGATCTTTAGAGGGTTCCTCCTAGAGGTCTAGTTGGACCATGGAGTGTGCCAAAGGAATTGGAGACGAACTTGAGTCTCAATTCTTGGATTTTGGCACGGTGTTTTTGAGTTTCATACATGGAAATATGACATTGGGGTCATATTACATGAAAATTAGTTTTTGGTGTGTAATTTCCATGTAAATCAATGCTAGGGACGCATTGTAGGCTGGCATGGGCAGAGACATCAAGGGGAAACCAAAACTAGGACTTTTGGTTAAGGTTTGAGTGAACCTTTTTGCTAGTTTTTGGGATTTGTGTCAAACTTGGGAATGGTGATAGATACATTTTAGAGTATATTTTTCCCAAGTAGATATGGGTACCACAAACCTCTCCATAAAATTTGGGAATTTTTAGAGATTTGTGAAATTTCTAGCGCATTTCTGAATTTTGTCAAAAAGGCTGAAATTCTGGTTTTCAGAGTATCAGTCGACTGCCTTGGGGGGCAGTCGACTGGTCAAGGCTGATTTTTGTATCAGCAGTTGGTTTGGGGTCCAAATGAAGCAAAACAAGTGTATGGGGGGCTAGTACACATTGTTTATGGTCATTGGGGATTAAAAGAACCGATAATTGGGATATTGTTGGGTTCTTTTTGATGTTAGGCAAAGGGGGAGAAGTGTTGGGTTTAATTTGGGAAACCAAACATACCTTTGCAAGAAACCCTAGGTTTAGGGGGAGTTGAGATTAAGGGGGAGCATGGTTACTCCATTCTTGGCGTAAGAGGAACCTTGGAGAGGTTCTTAAAAAGTCTTTGTAAGTCTAATGGAGGGGGAGTTTTGGAGAAGCTTTAAAAAACCCGTTTCAGAAATTCCTTACCTAGAGGGTTAGGTGTAGGATGCCTTGGGATAGGATCTATGTATGCATTGCATATGCATTTATTAAACATTATTCTTGCTATCTATTACTCTTTGTTTTCCCTAACTTAAACGTATTGCCAAAAATAAAAAAAATGGGGAGATTGTTGAGGCAATCTGTGATCCAGAGTGATCATGTGTTTTGATGTTTGGGCAAAGGGTTTAAGTTAGGCTTTCTCTTGTACACTAATATGTGTATGTGAGTGTGCAGGTTGTACAAGTTTACACATATTGACTTGGTTGGACGGCTTCGGTATGGTGAAGGGTTGCATGGAGACAAGCTGGAGGCTTGTGTGCACCCAAGGGACCTGATATAGCAGGGATGATGAGCCGAGGGGCGCGGACTTCAAGGCATACGTGAAGGATGGCATGGAGACAAGCTGGAGGCTTGTGTGCATCCGAGGGACGAGGGCCGAAGATGAAGAGGGCGCGAAGGCAATAGTCAAGGCTGCTGGTGAAGAGTCGGCTGAGGCAAGGCACAAGAGCCGAGGGAGGAGGACTCCAAGGGCAAGCCGGGAAGTGGTCTTCAAAGGGCACACGTGAAAGGTGGCATGGAGGCAAGTCGAGGACTTGCATGCGCATCCGAGGGATGACAACCGGTGGAAGAGGACTTCAAGGGGCAAGCAAAAGGAGTGGACCTGAAGGCACGCGTGGAGGAGGGTCAAGAGAGTGAGTAGGAGTGCTGTTGTAAGCTGGGCAGTCGACTGGGGGTTGTCCAGTCGACTGCCAAAACTCACAGTAGGTTCTGGACCTTTCACCAGAATTCGAACGTTGGGATGTCAACGGTCGAATCTGAGTGGTGGCAGTCGACTGCCCTGGGACCAGTCGACTGGTAGCGGCTATTTCAGATTCGAGCCCTATTTAAAGGGGCTCGTTTCCTACTAACTCGCTTGACGAAACAAGCTTGGGTAAGGCTTGTTAGTAGTCTCTTGAGTCCAGATCTTGTCGAGGTGATTGTGGCGAGGTTTCTCCACCCACAAGGAGCGACGAGGACTAGCCGGAGGTTATCCGGGGAGTGATCCACCGACGGATTCTTGGATTAGTCACCCGTCCGGGGTGGATACCAAGTAAACCGGTTTGTTAGCAGTGCTTCCTTTGTTGTTTGTGTTTATTATTATTATTTCCGCTTGCGCATACTAACAATGTAGGAAGAACAAGCCGAAGAATCACTATTCACCCCCCCTCTAGCGGACATAATCGATCCTTCACTATGCTGTGAGCCTCTTCTTATACTCTACAAGGGACTGATAACATGATCTTCTGTGTGACATCATACACCATGTTATCTACAGTGTAAAGTATTAGACAATATGCACACACATATATACAGATATAAAATACAATCATGATCATGTGATTCTTATTCCAAAATGTAGATGTGCATACAAAAAGGCTAGGCTCTTAATATACATCCTAACACTAATATGATAGATCGAACCAACACGATGAAATGAAAAGAAAATGAATTGATATCCACCCCCACCCCTCTATCGACGTGCATCGATCCTACAAGTGGTATTAAAGCTAGCCGAATCTTGATAGGACTAACTGCCAAGGGGGCAACGAGAACAAAGATTGAGGGGGAGAAGATCTAAAAGGTATAATTTTACATATGTTAAAATTCTATATAATATGTTTAAGTGTAGGAAAAGAGCACTATAAAAATAAATTCCCTACTCATAAGATTCAAACAACATCAGATGACACCACTGACAATAAAGGTGGATCCGATGCCAGAAGCCCAGAGGAACAAAGAATTACATCACATGCTTCAAGTGTTAGAGATCGGAATATTACAAGGAACGATTCCACAAAATTAGGGATAGCGAAAAAGGTTAATGCAATAATTTATAAAAATATCCCTAGTTTTTTGCAAGATAAAGTAATTTTTTCTTGAAATAAATTAGAATATAATTTGTATTCTAAATTAGATTTGAACAAAATCAAATAATTTTGTAAATTCAAAATTAATTAAAATGATTAATTTAAAAAATTCAATTAATTCTGAAAATTCGTAATAATTCAAAAATTATTAATAATATTAATTCAAACAATAATTAATTTTATAATTCAAAATTAATTAATATTAATAATAAATCTAATCAAGATAATGACCAAGTTATCTTAGATCTAAATCAAATAATAAACAAAAATCTCGTTAGGATTTTTGATTTGTTCCATTTAGATAAATTTTAATTAAATAATTCAACAAATTCAAATCTAAATAATTAAAAATAATAATAATAAATTAATAATAATAATAACAAAGATAAATCTGAATTACATAATACAACAAATTCACATCTAAATAGTTTATTAAAAGTTTCGAAATTAATCAATAATCAAGTTAATCATCAAGATAAATCTAAAATGAAATCTGAATAATAATATTAATCAACAAGACAATCTAGATATTAATCAAACTAATCAAAACCTTGAAAATATTTTTGATCTAATCAAGCAAGATAAAGACAATTTAAATGATTTCAACTTTATTAATTTATCTAATCTCAAATTAATTAATAATTCAACCTACAATTAATTTAAATAATAATTAGACAAATCTAACGATTCAAATTCTAATCTTAACATTTTAATAACTCAGAATTAAATAATAAATTAATCAATCAAGAAAATCTTAAAAAAATTTGATCAATACTAATATTAAAATTTTAAATACTAAAATTACGAAATTAAATCTCAAAAATTCAGAAAATAAAACTTCAAATTTGAACAATGTAAATTCTCATCATTACCAGTGCATTTAAAAATTTTAAAAATAATTATGCAAACAAAACAAATTTCAAATAAGATAAATTCTAATTCTAAAAATTCGGAATTAAATCTTAAATTTCATAATTAAATCGTAAAAACTCAGAAAATAAATCTACAAATTTTAATTATACTAATTCAAATTTTTTAAAAAAATCGAATTTAAGTCTTAAAGGTAATTATAATAAAGTACCCTTTAATTATGAGCCAATGAATAATTCAAAAAAATAAAATTAAATCTAAAAAATTCGAAATTAAATACCTAAATTCAATAAAATAAATCTATAAATTTTAACAAGTCAAATCTAAATTTTAAAACTAATTATTATAAAGTGTCTTATAATTATGGAATGAATTAATAAAATTCTGCCCTAATTAATAATAAATCTAATTAAAATTAAAATATGTTAAAGTGAATTAACATATTTATGAGTTCACGTTACATTAGAACTCAATTATTAATTGTTTGACTCATTATATACTTATCTTGTACGTACATATTTGTATTTAATGTTGGGGCAATCTATGATCGGAGTGATCATGTATTTTAATAAATGGATAAAGGGTTTAAGTTAATTTTACTCTTGTTATTTGATATGTGTAATTGAGTTTGTAGGACTTAGTAAGTCACACATGGAGGACGTATCCGAGCGACGAGAGCCAAGGGAAGAGGACTCCAAGGGCAAGCCGGTGGAAGTGGACTTTAAAGGGCACACGTGGAGGGTGGCATGGAGGCAAGCCGAGAGCTTGCATGCGCATCCGAGAGACGATAGCCGGTGGAAGAGGACTTCAAGGGGCAAGCCAAGGGAGTGGACTTGAAGACATACGTGAAGGAGGGTCTTCAGAGTGAGGGAGAATGAAATTGTAAGCTGGGCAGTCGACTAGGGATGGATCAGTCGACTGCCAGCAGGAAAACTCAAACTCACCGAGGCATCAGTCGATTGGTAATGGACCAGTCGACTGGCCCTGGAGCAGTCGACTGTTGTGGCTGAAATTCGAACGTTGGGCTTGTAACGGTCGAATTGAGTGGGATCACTCGACTGGCCTGGGGGCAGTCGACTGGTAGCGGGATTTTAAGCCAAGAGACCTATTTAAAGGGGCTCGATTTTGGCTGAGAGCTCTTGATGAAATGAGTTTGGTTAGAGCTTATTAGTAGTCTTAGTTGCTCAGAAGTGTGTTCGGGATTGTGGCGAGGTTTCTCCACCCACAAGGAGCTACACGAGCTAGCCGGAGGGCATCCGGGGAGCGATCAACCGAAGGATCAAGGGATCGTCCACCTTACGGACAGTCGTGAGTAGGAGCATCATCTCCGAACCACGTAAACGGTAACGTGTTTGCGTTGTTCATTTTGTTATTATTATTTCCGCTTGCGCACGCTAACATCGTAGGAAGACAAATCGAAGAAAGCTATTCACCCTCCCCCTCCCCTCTAGCTTGACGATCACGGTCCTAACAAGTGGTATCAGAGCGAATGTCCGCTCTTGTTGGAATAACCGCCAAAAGAGCACAAGCTAGAGGAGATGAGGATGGAAGACAAGTTGGGTGATGACATCAACACTCCACCTCCGTATGATCATGAAGATTTTGACTATTGGAGGACAAGAATGAAGACTTGGTTTGGAATGGATTAGGAATGCATGGTGGTGCTAGAAGAACCATTCCAAATTCCAAAGGATAAGCACAGAAGAAGCTTCTGTTGGATTGGAGAAAATCGATAGAGGGGGGGTGAATATCGATCTAGAAATTTTTCTAAAAATTAGAGCGATTACGCAGCGGAAAACAAAACAATCGCTAACACAAGTAGGTTTTACTTGGTTCAGAGACGCGGTCGGCTCCTACTCCAAGGCCCACGGTCCTTGACCGTTTACATTGGGCAATTCTATATTCGGTGAAAATATTTTACAAGTTGAGTACAACTATAGAATTGAAATTAGAATTGCAACACTTTTCATAAATTAAAATTTACCGACGCCCGAGGTGGATGAAATTTCGAAGCAGAGGGTCGTCGTCGACGCTGGAATCGCAAAGTCGGAGCTTGTCGGAGCGTAGCGCTTGAATGAAAGTGTTTAGAGCGATGTGAGCGAGATGTATTGAAGCCTTGGGGGTGAACCCCTATTTATAGCAGCCATAGGGGCACCTGTATCGATGGGGTCGCCTGACACGTGGCCTCTCCTGCGAGAACTCCTATCCGCAGGCTCGGTCAGCGCTTATCCCCTTTACTGGGGTGCCTGGGCTGATAGGGGCCCCTGTGTTAACACAGGCGCCTGAGCTGACTTAGTCCAGAGGCTTCATGGCAGTTTGTGTTAGTGATATGAGAGAAGTGTCCTAAGGCAATCGCCTTATGATTGTAATTATTTATTTTAATAAATGAATATTCACTATTTGAGTATACATGTTTGTGTATTTGATTGAGATCTTAAACTCATTTACTGAATGTCCGCAATATAATTCACAGCATGAGAGAATTTGTGATAAATTCACAACTAGTGATTATCTCTACATGTGCAATTGTGAAGTATTGAAATTGTCCCTAGTCGATGAATTGATAAATACGGACACTATCAATTCTGTTGAGACTAGCATTGGTTATTCTCTAATCAGCTGATTCTCACTGGCTGGTGACATTGAGATGTCCGGAGATAAACATGAATGCTAGTTAAGGGAACTAGTTCATTGGAGTGACTGGCAGTAAAACTTCATATGGTAGTCTACATATAGATATGTCAGTGAAGTTCTTACTGCAGCTTAAGTGCGATGTTCCTTTGACTTGCGGTGTTCAAGTCATCTTGGTCATGTAGACTTATACTTTGACATCTTAAGCAAGCATCTCCAAGGAGGTGTGGACCCAGGATGATTGGGTATAAGCCGAAGTGCCCGAAGATGTTTGAACAGCCTACAATGGATTCACCACTCCTTGCGAGGAGATGTATACCCGAGGCCTATCGTCGGATTGTTACTCGAAGCCTCTGGCCAGAGCATGACATGTTCAGAGTATGAATCTCTTAAATACATGAGAGTAATTAGAATCCGTAGGACGAGAAAACGTTACTTGGGCTAAGTGTGACGTAGTCAGCCTAGTGGGACTGACACACATAGACCATGTCCTGAACCAAGTAGGTATAAGATGGTGAAGGGAATGGGGCACGATTCATTATAGCTGCTGAAGGGTTTCAGAATTGTTTCTGAGGTCAACCGTTGATCTTTCGATTAATTGGGGATGATGATGTACTACTAGGTGCCACTCATGATCGTTCTATAATTAATTGATTAATTATAGACGACCAACATAAATAGAAAGTCTATTTAGTCACACACACTACGAGTAATCCGAGGGATTTAAAACGAGTTGAAAATTGGATTTTCCAATCAAGAGAGATTAGGTTTGGTTGAGCCAAACGATAAGTCGAATCTGAATTTTTCAGAGACGCATCGGAAGCGTAAAATGGCTGTCTTTTGAAGACTTAATAGATGAATTAAATAAGTTTAATTCCTTGGGGCTTGGCTTGGATGGGCCGGCCAAAGAGGGCCTCCATCCTCTTTGCTTGGCCGACCACAACAAAGGGAGAGAACCAAGTTTTTGGTTCAATTTATAAAATAAACCAAATATGGTTTGTTTTATAAAATTATGGATGATATAAATTTTTATATAATAAACCAAGGTTTGATTTATTTTTCATGGAAATTAAAATGAACCATGGATTGGTTTATTTTATAAAATCAATCATAGATTGATTTTCCATGATAAGGAAATTTATTCTATAGGAGAGAAGTTTTTTTATCATGAATTAAAATATGATTTTAACCATGATATAAAATCAAATTTGGCATGATGGAATAAGTTATTCCATATTTGAGAGGCTTGATGGTTGAGAGGCCACTATATAAAGGACCCAAGGCAAGGCTTGGGTGTGAAATATAGAGATAAAGGCATAGGCTCTCTCCCTCTCATTCTCTCCTTCTCTTCTCCCCTTCTTGTCGTGCGCCAACAAGCCCCAAGAAGGAGCACCAGCCGGCCGCCCCTGCCCTTTCCCTACCGACCACCACCTGCTGCCGGAGAAGGAAGCTCCGGCCATCTCTTGGCCGGAAGAAGGTGCTGCTGGAATTAGAGTTTGCCGCAAGGATCATTTTGCCGCAAGCCTCTTCTTTTGCTTCGCCGGAATTTTGATTTTGTCCATCCTTTTGTGGTTAGTCTTCCGACTTCTCTCTTGATTTTTCTCGTCGCGTTCTCGGAGAATCTAGTAGTTCTCGAGAACACAAAACTCGTGGCTTTGCGAAGTCATCCCGAAGATACTCGGCGTGGACGCGAATAGAGGCGGAGTTTCCAAGGGATGCTTACGGTTGGATCTCGTCCCTTCCTTCGAGTTACGCGAGGTAATACGTAAATTAGTTTACGTTTCTGCAAAATTTTAAATATATGATCATGTCTACACAAGATAAACTTGCATGCTTAGATGTGCGGTTAAATGATTTAGAGAAATTATTTATGCTAAACCTTCTGCTGCACGTAATTAATTTTGAAATTACGAACCCGCATCCATGTCAACATGCACCTGGTCCCAACAGTGGTATCAGAGCCGAGGTTTGTGTTCGACATAATCATATAATTGTTTTGCGGAAAACTTTATCATGATCTCAATTTTGAAAAATTTTCAATTATGAAAAATTTCCAATTATGGTAAATTTTCGATTTAGGAATTTCAAAGTTTGGAAATTCTCATGAAATTCCGCAAACTTTTGAAATATCTCTGTTTCTGAAATTTTATGATAATTGTAAAAACTTTCAATTTTTGGAAACTTTCCATTTTTGGAAATTTTCTATTTTGGAAATTTTCTAATTTTGGAAAAACGTAAGTTTTCTTTGTACCAGAAACATACAATTATTCTGAAAACCTTTTATTTTTAGAAACATTCCATTTATGGAAAGCTCGCAATTTTGGGAACTTTCTTTCAAGAAAGTCTAGACAAATTATGGGAATATTAATTGATATTTAAATTTATAATTGGAAATTTAATTATTTATAAAATTCTTTATTTTGGATTGAGCCTCGGGGAGCCGTCCAATTTAAAGTTAGTTGTTATAATTAAATTTCCTAAATTAAATTTAAGCTATCAAATGTTTAATTTGGATTGAGCCTCGGGGAGCCGTCCAAATTAAGTTATTGATATTAATTTTCCATAAATAAAATATGTGATCAAATCTTGGAAATTTTTGAGGTGATTCTCAAACGATAATTTCCTTATTTGATTTATGAGGTGATGCTCTTACATATTATTGTCTCCAAAATTAATTAGGAAAATTGTTTCATATAGAGTATATTTCCTTAAATAAGATTTTCATGAAAATAATATGTGGTTGAATTAAGGGAATCTGTCTCTTAATTTAATAAGATTTGATTTAGAGAAATCAAAGTCTTAAACATATTATTTCCGAAATTGATTATGATAATTCAGGAAATTATTTCCCAAAACAATTCCTTGAATAAAGTATGAAATTAGAATTAGGAAATCCGGTTCCTAATTCAATTAATTATACTTGATAAATTAAGTCACATACATACTTTATTAAGGAAATCGTTAGAACATGACATAATTATATGTCATGAATGTGCATAAAAGAAAAGGATGAGACACAAAACCCCTTACAAAATATTAAGCCCAACACCTTCCATTAATATGGTTAGAACCGGAGTTTTGTTTCTCGTTTGGGTTGATGGACACATCCATGCCCGGCTTGAACCTCAACATGTTCAAACCATGGAATTAGTTTATGATTAATATAGTTGGAGTCAGAGGTCAATCCTTAGTTTTGGTTGTTGGACACATCCATGCCTGACTAAACAGTTGAATGAGCTTCAACCATATTAAAACTATTTCTTGATTAATGGGTGAGCCTTAAGCTTGGAGCATCGATTTGTTGTGCCACAGCCAAGGTCGATGTAAAGAGAGGTGCAATTGGGTGCTATATATATTGTTGCATACTTGTTAATGAGTTAACAACCCAATGATTTATGCAAACATTCAATTAGTTGATAGCATAATGTGATAGTTACATATGTATAATATGTAATCAGTATAATTACCTACCTTCATAGCTAAGAATAACTTGATAGACTCTAGCCATGGTTGTTCTTATCTATGGTTGGATATCAACCTATTTGGAGATGTTCCTACGATCTCCCGAATTGATAAAAAGGGTTATTCAATTCGAAAAATAAATAGGATTTAATTAATGTATATTGATGCATTCTTTATCATTCTCATCACATAACCTCAATTTGTATCTCTAGGATAATCACCTGATCATGTCTTCTCTGAATTTGCATTCCATTTTGGACACCAATAAGCTGAGTGGGCCAAACTTCATGGACTGGCTTCGAAATCTGAGGATAGTCCTCAAGGCAGAAAAGCTTGCTTATGTCCTTGAAGAACAACTTCCCAACCATCCTCCTGAAGATGCAACTCCAGACCAGTTAGTGGCCTATCAGAAACATGTGGCCGATTCTGAACTTGCGAGTTGCATCATGCTGGCCGCTATGGTACCTGAGCTACAAAAGCAGCATGAGCATATGGATGCTCATACCATCGTCTTCCATCTTCATGAGTTGTTTGACGAGCAGGCGAGATCCGAAAGGTTTGAGGTCTCCAGACTCGTCTTCACCTCTAAGATGCAGGAAGACACTTCTGTTTCACAGTTTGTGTTGAAGATGTTGGGGTACATTGAGCGACTAGGCACACTCGGATTTGCAATGGATCACGAACTAAGTATTGACTTAATTCTGCATTGTTTGCCCAAGAGTTACTCACAGTTTGTGATGAACTATCGGATGAACAAACTGGAGACTACCATTCCTGAGTTGCTTAACCTGCTGAAGACTGTAGAGCCTTCTGTAAAGCAGGATCAGAAGACGGTACTGTTAGTTGGTTCCTCAAAGAAAGGCCCTAAGAGGAAGCCCAAAGAACAAAATAAGGGAAGGAAGAAAAAGGCCAAAAAGATTGAAAAGGCACCAAAAGGTACTTGCCATCACTGCGGCAAGGAGGGCCACTGGCGAAGAAACTGCAAGGTTTATCTTGAGTCCTTGAAGAAGAAGGCATCTGATGCCCCATCCTCTTCAGGTATCTTCGTTATTGAATGTCACTCTATTTCCTCGGACACCTGGGTACTTGATACTGGGTGTAGCTCACATATATGTAATGACATATAGGGGCTAAGGAATAAAAGAAGACTCGTCAAGGGAGAAGCGAATTTGCGAGTTGGAAATGGAGCAAAGATTGCTGCTGTTGCCATCGGAACATATTTGCTAAAGCTCCCTACTGGACTTGTCTTAGAATTGGATAATTGTTATTTTGTTCCTTCGTTAATAAAAAACATTGTATGTATTTCATGCTTGAATGAAAAGGGTTATCATTTAACTTTTAGTAACAATTGCTGTTACATAACTTTAAATGGTATTCTTTATGGGACCGAAACTATATGCAATGGTATCTACACGTTAGATTTATCCGGTGACGTATTCAATATCGAAGTTAGCAATAAACGTGCTCGAATAGATAATCAAATAGACTCCTATATGTGGCATTTTCGTCTTGGCCATGTAAGTAAGAAACGCATGACCAAATTACACCGATGTGGAATTCTGGAATCATTTGAACCTGGTTCATTTGATACATGTGAATCATGCTTAAAAGGCAAGATGACCAAATTACCCTTTTCTGAAAAAGGTAAATCAGTGGGAGAATTGCTTGGTCTAATACATACTGATGTATGTGGACCAATGTCAACTCTTACACAAGGAGGCTATAGCTACTTCATTACCTTTATCGATGATCACTCACTATTCGGGTATGTGTTCTTAATGAAACACAAATCTGAAGCTTTTGAGAAATTCAAAGAGTTCAGAAGTGAAGTAGAAAAACAGCTTGGCAAAAGTATTAAGATACTTCGATCCGATCGGCGGGGTGAATACTTAAGTCAAGAGTTTCAAGATTATCTTAGGGACAATGGGATATTGTCTCAATGGACTCCGCTATATACACCACAGCATAATGGTGTATCTGAGAGGCGTAACCGAACCTTGATGGACATGGTTAGATCTATGATGAATCATACAACTCTTCCAAAATCCTTTTGGGGCTATGCGCTTAAGACAGCTGTTTACTTACTAAACAGAGTCCCGACCAAGGTAGTCTCTACTACTCCATATGAGACGTGGAATAGTAAGAACCTCATTTATCTCACCTAAAGATATGGGGTTGTCCTGCTTATGTAAAGCGGACTGTATCAGACAAATTGGATGCTAAGTCTGATAAATGTCTATTAATTGGATACTCTAAGGAAACGAAAGGTTACCAATTCTGTCATCCTTGGAACAAAAGGTGTTTGTTTCAAGGCATGTTGTATTTCTAGAAAAAGAATTTCTTTTACAAGAAAACAGTGGGAGTAGCATTGACTTGAAGAAGTTCAAGAAACTCCAATAGACATTACAGAGACATCTAGTCTAGACCACAATCAATAAACTCATAATGATAAGCTATCAGTTGAACCTAAAACAACACCACTTCTTCGTAGGTCTGATAGGACACGCAATATTCCAGAGAGATACGGATTTCTCATAAGTGAATCGAACGACATGTTACTCATTAACGATGACGAACCTATCAGTTATGAAGATGTTCTGAAAAATTCAGAAAGGGATAAATGGCTTGAAGTCATGAAGTCGGAAATGGATTCCATGTACAAAAATCAAGTATGGGACTTGGTTAACCCACCTGAAGGGATTAAGCCCATAGGGTGCAAGTGGGTTTTCAAGAAGAAAATCGACATGGAAGATAATGTTGTTACCTTTAAGGCTAGATTAGTGGCAAAAGGATATCGTCAGAAACAAGGAATTGATTATGACGAAACCTATTCGCCAGTAGCTATGCTTAAATCCATTCAGATGCTCCTGGCCATAGCAGCTTATTATGATTATGAGATATGGCAAATGGATGTGAAAATAGTTTTCCTTAATGGAAACCTGCTTGAGGATGTATACATGATACAATCTGAAGGTTTCACATCGGTTAATAAAACCAAAGTATGCAAGCTTCGACGATCCATATATGGACTAAAGCAAGCATCCAGGAGCTGGAACATCCATTTTGATGAGACAATCAAAGAGTTTGATTTCTCACAAAATCCTGACGAACCTTATGTGTACAAGAAGGTTAGTGGCAGTGCAGTCGTATTCCTAGTGTTATATGTCGATGACATATTACTTATAGGAAACGATATATCAGTCTTACAGTCAGTTAAAATTTGGTTGTCCAAAACTTTCTCCATGAAAGACCTGGAAGAAGCAACCTATATCCTTGGGATTAGAATCTATAGAGATAGATCAAAACGGTTGCTTGGTCTTTCGCAGTCTACATATATAGACCGAGTGCTAGAAAGGTTTAGCATGTCGGAATCCAAGAAAGGTTACCTTCCCATCAGGCATGGGATCAACCTTTCGAAGTCTATGTGTCCGCGCACAGAAGACGAGAGGATTTGCATGAATAAGATTCCTTATGCATCCGCGATAGGATCTATCATGTATGCTATGTTATGTACTAGGCCCGATGTATCGTATGCTCTGAGCGTCACAAGCAGATACCAGTCTGATCCAGGAATGGATTATTGGGTGGCTGTCAAGACAATCCTCAAGTACTTAAGAAACACTAAGGATGTGTTCCTAATATATGGAAAAGGTGATATGGTAATACGTGGGTTTACAGATGCCAGTTTCCAGACAGATAAGGATGACTCCAAATCTCAGTCTGGATACGTATTTATTTTGAATGGAGGCGCAATAAGTTGGAAGAGTTCCAAGCAAGACACCGTAGCGGATTCTACCACAGAAGCGGAATATATTGCAGCTTCGGAAGCAGCAAAGGAAGCAGTCTGGATCAAGAAGTTTGTCTCAGAATTTGGTGTGGTTCCAACCATTGATGAAGCAATACCGGTTTACTGCGACAACAATGGAGCTATTGCACAAGCGAAGGAACCAAGGTCTCATCAGCGATCTAAACATGTGCTTCGCCGCTATCATCTGATCAGAGAGATTATAAGTAGGAATGATATACAAATTGATAAAATTCCCACTGAAAGGAATTTAGGGGATCCTTTAACTAAGGCCTTGCCTCAAAGCAAGTTTGAGGGTCATGTTAGAGCCTGTGGTATTGGGTACCGTAGCGAATGACATTAGGCCAAGTGGAGTTTGTTAGTGATATGAGAGAAGTGTCCTAAGGCATCGCCTTATGATTGTAATCATTTATTTTTAATAAATGAATATTCACTATTTGAGTATATATGTTTGTGTATTTGATTGAGATCTTAAACTCATTTACTGAATGTCCGTAATACAATTCACAGCATGAGAGAATTTGTGATGAATTCACAACTAGTGATTATCTCTACATGTTG
>JAGFNQ010005643.1:0-25279 GCA_024364735.1 Boesenbergia rotunda
CAAATGCTACTCCCACTTTTTTTCTTGTAAAAGAAATTCTTTTTCTAGAAATACAGCATGCCTTGAAACAAACACCTTTTGTTCCAAGGGATGATAGAATTGGTAACCTTTCGTTTCCTTAGGGTATCCAATAAATAGACATTTATCAGACTTAGCATCCAATTTGTCTGATACAGTCCGCTTTACATAAGCAGGACAACCCCATATCTTTAGGTGAGATAAATGAGGTTTCTTACTATTCCACGTCTCATATGGAGTAGTAGAGACTACCTTGGTCGGGACTCTGTTTAGTAAGTAAACAGCTGTCTTAAGCGCATAGCCCCAAAAGGATTTTGGAAGAGTTGCATGATTCATCATAGATCTAACCATGTCATCAAGGTTCGGTTACGCCTCTAGATACACCATTATGCTGTGGTGTATATGGCGGAGTCCATTGAGACAATATCCCATTGTCCCTAAGATAATCTTGAAACTCTTGACTTAAGTATTCACCACCCTGATCGGATCGAAGTATCTTAATACTTTTGCCAAGCTGTTTCTCTACTTCACTTCTGAACTCTTTGAATTTCTCAAAAGCTTCAGATTTGTGTTTCATTAAGAACACATACCCGAATCGTGAGTCATCATCGATAAGTTAATAAAGTATCTATAGCCTCCTTGTGCAAGAGTTGACATTGGTACACATACATTAGTATGTATTAGACCAACCAATTCTCCCACTGGTTTACCTTTTTCGGAAAAGGGTAATTTGGTCATCTTACCTTTTAAGCATGATTCGCATGTATGAAATGAACCGGGTTTAAATGATTCCAGAATTCCACATCGGTGTAATTTGGTCATGCGTTTCTTACTTACATGGCCAAGACGATAATGCCACATATAGGAGTCTATTTGATTATCTATTCGAGCACGTTGTTGCTAACTTCGATATTGAAAACGTCACCGGATAAATCTAAGGTGTAGATACCATTGCATAAAGTTCCGGTCCCAAACACCATTTAAAGTTATGTAACAGCAATTGTTACTAAAAGTTAAATGATAACCCTTTTATTCAAGCATGAAATAGATACATGTTCTTTATTAACGAAGGAACAAAATAACAATTATCCAATTCTAACACATGTTCAGTAGGGAGCTTTAGCAAATATGTTCCGATGGCAACAGCAACAATCTTTGCTCCATTTTCAACTCGCAGATTCGCTTCTCCCTTGACGAGTCTTCTTCTATTCCTTAGCCCCTGTATGTCATTACATATATGTGAGCTACACCCAGTATCAAGTACCCAGGTATCCGAGGAAATAGAGTGACATTCAATAACGAAGATACCTGAAGAGGATGGGGTATCGGATGCCTTCTTCTTCAAGGACTCAAGATAAACCTTGCAGTTTCTTCGTCAGTGGCCCTCCTTGCCGCAGTGATGGCAAGTGCCTTTTGGTGCCTTTTCAATCTTTTTGGCCTTTTTCTTCCTTCCCTTATTTTGTTTTTTGGGCTTCCTCTTAGAGCCTTTCTTTGAGGAACCAACTAACAGTACCGTCTTCTGATTCTGCTTTACAGAAGGCTCTATAGTCTTCAGCAGGTTAAGCAACTCAGGAATGGTAGTCTCCAGTTTGTTAATCCGATAGTTCATCACAAACTGTGAGTAAATCTTGGGCAAACAATGCAGAATTAAGTCAATACTTAGTTCGTGATCCATTGCAAATCCGAGTGTGCCTAGTCGCTCAATGTACCCCAACATCTTCAACACAAACTGTGAAACAGAAGTGCCTTCCTGCATCTTAGAGGTGAAGAGGAGTTTGGAGACCTCAAACCTTTCGGATCTCGCCTGCTCGTCAAACAGCTCATGAAGATGGAAGACGATGGTATGAGCATCCATATGCTCATGCTACTTTTGTAGCTCAGGTACCATAGCGGCCAGCATGATGAAACTCGCAAGTTTAGAATCGACCATATGTTTCTGATAGGCCACTAACTGGTCTGGAGTTGCATCTTCAGGAGGATGGTTGGGAAGTTGTTCTTCAAGGACATAAGCAAGCTTTTCTGCCTTGAGGACTATCCTCAGGTTTCGAAGCCAGTCCATGAAGTTTGGCCCTAGTCAGCTTATTGGTGTCCAAAATGGAACACAAATTCAGAAAAGACTTGATCAGGTGATTATCCTAGAAATACGAATTGAGGTTATGTGATGAGAATGTTAAAGAATGCACCAATATACATTAATTAAATCCTATTTATTTTTCGAATTGAATAATCCTTTTTATCAATTCGGGAGATCGTAGGAAGATCTCCAAATAGGTTGATATCCAACCATAGATAAGAACAACCATGGCTATAGTCCATCAAGTTATTCTTAGCTATGAAGGTAGGTAATTATACCGATTACATATTATACATATGTAACTATCACATTATGCTATCAATTAATTGAATATTTGCATAAATCATTGGGTTGTTAACTCATTAACAAGTATGCAACAATATACATAGCACCCAACTTCACCTCTCTTTACATCGACCTTGGCTGTGTCACAACAAATCGATGCTCCAAGCTTAAGGCTGACCCATTAATCAAGAAATAGTTTTAATATGGTTGGAGCTCATTCAACCGTTTAGTCAAGCTTGGATGTGTCCAACAACCAAAACTAAGGATTGACCTCTGACTCCAACTATATTAATCATAAACTAATTCCATGGTTTGAACATGTTGAGGTTCAAGCCGGGCATGGATGTGTCCATCAACCCAAACGAGAAACAAAACTCCGGTTCTAACCATATTAATGGAAGGTGTTGGCCTTAATATTTTGTAAGGGGTTTTGGGTCTCATCCTTTTCTTTTATGCACATTCATGACATATAATTATGTCATGTTCTAATGATTTCCTTAATAAAGTATGTATGTGACTTAATTTATCAAGTCTCATTAATTGAATTAGGAACCGAATTTCCTAATTCTAATTTCATACTTTATTCAAGGAATTGTTTTGGGAAACAATTTCCTGAATTATTATAATCAATTTCGGAAATAATATGTTTAAGACTTTGATTTCTCTAAATCAAATCTTATTAAATTAAGAGACAGATTCCCTTAATTCAACCACATATTATTTTCATGAAAATCTTATTTAAGAAAATATACTCTATAGGAAACAATTTTCCTAATTAATTTTGGAGATAAAAATATGTAAGAGCATCACCTCATAAATCAAATAAGGAAATTATCATTTGAGAATCACCTCAAAAATTTCCAAGATTTGATCACATATTTTATTTATGGAAAATTAATATCAATAACTTAATTTGGACGGCTCCCTGAGGCTCAATCCAAATTAAACATTTGATAATTTAAATTCAATTTAGGAAATTTAATTATAACAACTAACTTTAAATTGGACGGCTCCCCGAGGCTCAAACCAAAATAAAGAATTTTGTAAATAATTTAATTTCCAATTACAAATTTAAATGCCAATTAATATTTCCATAATTTGTCTAGACTTTCTTGAAAGAAAATGCCCAAAATTGCGAGCTTTCCATAAATAGAAAGTTTCCAAAAATAAAAGGTTTTCAGAATAATTGTATGTTTCTGGTACAAAGAAAACTTACGTTTTTCCAAAATAGGAAATTTCCAAAATTGAAAAGTTCCAAAAATGGAAAGTTTTCACAATTATCATAAAATTTCAGAAACAGAGATATTTCAAAAGTTTGCGAAATTTCATGAGGATTTCCAAACTTTGAAATTCCTAAATCGAAAATTTACCATAATTGGAAAGTTTTCATAATTGAAATTTTTTCCAAATTTGAGATCATGATAAGGCTTTCCGCAAAACAATTATATGATTATGTCGAACACAAACCTCGGTTCTGATACCACTGTTGGGACCGGGTGCATGTTGACATGGATGCGGGTTCGTAATTTCAAAATTAATTACGTGCAGCGGAAGGTTTAGCATAAATAATTTCTCTAAATCATTTAACCACACATCTAAGCATGCAATTTTATCTTGTGTAGACATGATCATATATTTCAAATTTTGCAGAAACATAAACTAATTTACGTATTACCTCGCGTAACTCGAAGGAAGGGACGAGATCCAACCGTAAGCGTCCCTTGGAAGCTCCGCCTCTATTCGCGTCCACGCCGAGTATCTTCGGGATGACTTCGCAAAGCCACGAGTTTCGTGTTCTCGAGAACTACTAGATTCTCCGAGAATGCGACAAGAAAAACCAAGAGAGAAGTCAGAAGACTAACCACAAAAGGATAGCCGGAATCAAAATTCCGACGAAGCAAAAGAAGAGGCTTGCGGCAAAAAGGATCCTTGCGGCAAACTCTAATTCCGGCAGCACCTTCTTCCGGCCAAGAGATGGCCGGAGCTTCCTTCTCCAGCAGCAGGTGGTGGTCGGCAGGGAAAGGGCTGGGGCGGCCGGCTGGTGTTCCTTCTTGGGGCTGGTTGGCACACGACAAGAAGGGGAGAAGAGAAGGAGAGAAAGAGAGGGAGAGAGCCTATGCCTTCATCTCTATATTTCACACCCAAGCCTTGCCTTGGGTCCTTTATATAGTGGCCTCTCAACCATCAAGCCTCTCAAATATGGAATAACTTATTCCATCATGCCATGTTTGATTTTATATCATGATTAAAATCAAATTTTAATTCATGATAAAAATCAATCAAGTCTCTTCTCTCCTATGGAATAAATTTCCTTATCATGGTAAATCAATCCATGATTGATTTTATAAAATATATCAATCCATGGTTCATTTTAATTTCCATGAAAAATAAACCAAACCTTGGTTTATTATATAAAAATTTATATCATCCATAATTTTATAAAACAAAGCACACTTGGTTTATTTTATAAATTGAACCAAAACCTTGGTTCTATCCCTTTGTTGTGACCGGCCAAGCAAAGAGGACGGAGACCCTCTTTGGCCGGCCCATCCAAGCCAAGCCCCAATAAATAAAACTTATTTAATTCATCTATTAAGTCTTCAAAAGACTTAGCCATTTTACGCTTCCGATGTGTCTCTGAAAAATTCAGATTCAACTTATCGTTTGGCTCAACCAAACTTAATCTCTGTTGATTGGAAAATCCAATTTTCAACTCGTTTTAAATCCCTCAGATTACTCGTAGTGCGTGTGACTAAATAGGCTTTTGATTTATATTGGCCGTCTATAATTAATCAATTATAGAACGATCATGAGTGGCACCTAGTAGTACATCATGATCCCCAATTAATCGAAAGATCAACGGTTGACCTCAGAAACAATTCTGAAACCCTTCAGCAGCTATAATGAATCGTGCCCCATTCCCTTCACCATCTTATACCCACTTGGTTCAGGACATGGTCTATGTGTGTCAGTCCCCACTAGGCTGACTACGTCACACCTAGCCCAAGTAACGTTTTCTCGTCCTACGGATTCTAATTACTCTCATGTATTTAAGAGATTTATACTCTGAACATGTCATGCTCTGGCCAGAGGCTTCGAGTAACAATCCGACGATAGGCCTCGGGTATACATCTCCTCGCAAGGAGTGGTGAATCCTTTGTAGTCTGTTCAAACATCTTCGGGCACTTCGGCTTATACCCAATCATCCTGGGTCCACACCTCCTTGGAGACGCTTGCTTAAGATGTCAAAGTATAAGTCTCCATGACCAAGATGACTTGAACACCGCAAGTCAAAGGAACATCTCACTTAAGCTGCAGTAAGAACTTCACTGACATATCTATATGTAGACTACCATTTGAGGTTTTACAGCCAGTTACTCCAATGAACTAGTTCCCTTAACTAGCATTCATGTTTATCTCCGGACATCTCAATGTCACCAGCCAGTGAGAATTAGCTGATTAGAGAATAACCCATCCTAGTCTCAACAGAATTGATAGTGTCCGTATTTATCAATTCATCGACTAGGGACAATTTCAATACTTCATAATTGCACATGTAGAGATAATCACTAGTTGTGAATTCATCACAAATTCTCTCATGCTGTGAATTATATTGCGGACATTCAGTAAATGAGTTTAAGATCTCAATCAAATACCCAAACATGTATACTCAAATAGTGAATATTCATTTATTAGAATAAATGATTACAATCATAAGGCGATTGCCTTAGGACACTTCTCTCATATCACTAACAACACCCCATGCACTAACCACTCCGGATCCCCGTGGGGACTGTTAGGACCTGATCGAGCTAGGAAGGTGAATAGCTTTGATTTAAATCGCTTTAAAGGTTTGCACAACAGAAGACCTCAACACGCATAACAATTGCACACACAATGCTAACATAAGTTCTTTATTTGGTTCACCGCCTCCCAAAATGACTACTCCAATGCCTAGCCCTAACAATCTATCACTACTGATAGATTTTTTGCTTCCATGACCAAATTTAGAGGCAAAGAAATCTCCAACAATAGTGTTCCGGAAGGAGTCGTCGGCGATGGCCAGTCACTGAGGCTCAGCTCCTGTAGAAGTCACCGCGCCGAGGAGGAACTTGGGGTCCTGCAAAGTTAACACAAGCGTTAGGGGACACGCCGGCAGGGGTCCGATGGAGTCCACTCCGACGCTCAAGTTAGTAGGTTATCCGATGGGTAATCACAGTGAGAAAGAAAGACAAGATGCAAAAACCAGAAATCGTAAAAAAAACCCCATTTGGGCATGACCATGCACTTAGTGATCTCACTCTATCAAGACTATGATATCTCTCCCGTCATATAGGAGGGATAGATCCCATCTACATCACTCACATCCCTCCGCATAATTTGTTACATACCCAGTAATCGCCTTTATAGTCCACCCAGTTACGGGTGACGTTTGACGAAACCAAAGTACATAACTCCTTATGTAGGGAACTATGGTGACTTCAGGTCTAAGGACTAATAGTCATACTAATAGTCACATGAGAAAGTATATGACACTCATATAACGATCCATGATACTTTCTCATGGTGGGTCATTCAGTATACATTCTCTAATGTATACCCATGTGTTAACTTGATATCTCATATCCATGACTTGTGAGATCAAGTCATCATGTTGACCTACATACTAGTCTCTATGTATTAACATTGTCCTTGAATGTTAATACTTAACTAGGAATAATTAAGAGTAGTGTTCTCTATATCATCTCACTATCGATTCAACTAATCGATTGATATAGATAAGAACCTTCTACTCAAGGACGTTATTATACTAAGTTATTTGGCACCAATACACATAAGTACAATAACCACAAGAAATGCCTTTATATATAAGAAATATATATACAAGAATATGATACAATGAGTCCAAAAAGTAATCATCATATGATTGGCTCTAGGGCTCTCACTAACAATCCGATGGGTAATCGCAGTGAGAAAGAAAGACAGGATGCAAAAACCAGAGATCGTAAAAAAACCCCTCATTACCGGAGGGGTTGGACTACCTTTTATACCCAAGTCCGCAGACCAGCCTCATGTCCTTGATTTATGCCACGTCTACGATATGTGAGCCACGTCCTCCTCTTTCACTGGTAACTGGATACCCCTTGAAATGGTCTGAGCCGTTATCGGCTTTCGTCCGTGGCGACATTCGGGGGTCGTGAAGACCTTTTCCACCGGGAGTGCTTATTCGTACCATGAGGGGGATCAGTGTCCGAGGTCGGTGAGTGCGGGGACTCCACCTCCTGAGTCGAGCTTGGGGTCTTCGAGTGCCATAGCTCCCGAGGTGCTCTCGGAGCCAAACCCCCGGGGTGCTCCCGAGGAGGTCCTCCCAGATGCCTTTCCTGGGCCCGTCACCTTTGGGGATCTCCGAGGCCTAAGGAAGAGGGTTACCTTGACCTACCGTTGTGGGGTCGCGCAACTTCTTCATCCTTCATTATGACCAGGGATCATCCAACCCTATCAAATAGTATTGCAGAAGTATTATACTTTCAATAAAGAGAAACAATGAGAGGGAAGTGACAAGGATGAATAACACCTTGAGCACAAGATTAGAACTATCAATTTGAGTAACTCTAACTGAACCAACCCAATCAACTTAACAAACCAGATTAATTTTACCTTTAAGTTATTAACCTAACCTAAAATTTTACCCTTATTAAAATTATAACTTAAAAATTCTTAATTAATCGATTTCAATATCAAAAATCAAAATGAAACTGAATTTTTAAAATCAACTTAATCAATTTTTTAATCAACTTAATTAATTTTTTCCAACTAAATTAATTTTTCAAATCAAACTTAATTTATAAAATCAACTTAATCAATTTTTTTAAATCAACTTAATCATTTAAAAAACAACTTAATTAATTTTTTTAAATCAACTTAATTAATTTTTCAAATCAAACTTAATTTCTAAAATTAACTTAATCAATTTTTTTTAAAAAACAACATAATCATTTTTTAAAAAAATCAACTTAATCATTTTTTTTAAAAATCAACTTAATTTTTTTTTTCAAAATCAAACTTATTTTTAAAATCAACTTAATTAAATTTTTTAAAAAATAAACTTAACTAAATTTTCAAAATCAAACTTAATTCTTTTTTTTAAATCAACTTAATTAAAATTTCAACTCCAAATACAACTATAAAATCAAATTAATTAGATTGAAACCTATTTCACAAATTCACTCATAAGTATAACATGATTAATAATGGGTAAAACAAACTAGGCAAGTAAATTCAATCAATCTATCCTAACACCTCTATAGAATTGGATCCAAATTAGGATACTTTATGTGTAGAAACATTAAGATTTGGACCAGTAGATGCTGGATAGTAGAGTGCTCCAGACACATGATTGGAGACAAGTTGAAGTTCACCAAAATTAAATACAAGAACTTAGGCTCAGTAGTATTTGGCAACAATACTACACTTAAGGTAGTTGGTTTAGGTAATATCGAATTGAACTCAAATTTTGCTATTAAGAAAGTGTTATTAGTTGACCAATTTGAGTTTACCTTGCTTAGTATTAGTGAGCTTTGTGATACTGGTTATGTAATTACTTCCAACCTAGACTGCCTGATTAGGATCATAAAAGATGCAGAAATAACCCTAAAAGAATTTAGGAAAAATAATATCTATATTATTAATCTACCTGTCTTACCTAAATGCTTTTTAATCCAACAAGAAGAAACCAAATTATGACATAGAAAACTAGGACATACCTATCTAAAACTAATTTCAAAAATAAGTCAAAATGGATTAGTTAAAGGTAAACCTAAATTTAGAAATTTTGAAAACTCAACCTGTGTTCCGTGTCAACAAGGAAAATAAACCAAGTCAACTCATAAACCTATCCAATCTGACCTAACTCAATCTACACTTGAGCTCCTGCACCTAGACCTATTTGATTCTCATAGAGCCAAGTCACTAATTGAAAATCGATACTATTTAGGAATAATTGACTATTATTCTAGATTCACCTAGGTTAAATTTTTAAAAACTAAAGATGAAACTTTTAAAATTTTGAATATTTTATGTAAATTAATTGAAAATGAAAAGATATTAAAAAAATAGAAGTGACGATGGAGAAAATTTGAAAACTTAAGATTTAATGAATTTTGCAAAATAAATGGATATCTTATGAATTTTCTGGTCCTAGAACCCCCAACAAAATGGTATAGTTCAAAGAAGAAATATGACCCTCCAAGAACCTGATAAAACCATGCTAAATGAATACAACTTATCTAACCAATTTTGGGCAGAAACAATTAATATAGCTTGTTATATCCAAAATAGAGTCCTAATAAATAAAAGACATAATAAAATATCATATGAAATTTATTATCACAAACCACCTAATTTATACTACTTAAAGGTTTTTTTGGTGTAAAGTACATATTTTAAACACTAATAACTACTTAGATAAATTTCAATCAAAATCAACCCTTGAAATTTTTGTAGGGTATTCTGTTGGTGCAGGCAGCACCTAAGTCAAACCTGGGTTTTGATAATGGCAAAGGGTTCAAGAGTTAAGATATTATTGTGTTCTAATTTTGTTCACTATGTGTGCAGGAAGAAGTCCTAGGTACACTAGGCAAGAAGTCCTGGCAAAGGGCTGGGCAAAGAAGTCCTGATCAAGGACTGGGCAAGAAGACCTGACCGGAAGTTGGGCAAAGAAGCCCTGGTCGAGGACTGGGCACGAAGTCCGGGCAAGGGGCTAGGCACCGAAGACCTGACCGGAAGTTGGGCACGAAGACCTGGTCAGGTGGATCAGGCAAAAGTCCAACCGGAGGAGCCGGTTGGCAAAAGGTAAACTCTCTTGAGAGGAGTAGGTGAGGACGCGTTCCCCGTCGAGGGAACAGTAGGCGTCGGTTCGACCTAGGGTTCCATTTGGGAGACCCGAAGTCAGAACCAAGACAGCTACGGCTGTAAATATTACTTATTATGTTTTGGGGACTAACCTTAGTTGCAGGGTCGAATGACTGATCGTCCGCAAGTGAAGGTTCTTCACTGGGCCTAGGCGCCCGAATGGAGTTAGGCACCCGAGTGGGCCGAGGCACCCGTAAGGATACGGGCGCCCAAGGGTGAAGGCAAAAACCAAAAACCAGCTGCGAAGCCACTGAACCAAGGCGGATCAGGCGCCCGTGAGCTCACGGGTGCCCCCATCAGCTCAGGTGCCCAACTGGGGAGGATAAGCGCTGACCAAGCCCGTGGATAAGGATTTCCGGATCAAAGGGCATGTGTCAGGCGCCCCCAACCCATCAGGCGCCCGATAGAGTACTGTAAAAGGGGCTCGACCCCAAGGCTTCGAAGACACAACTTTCTAACGCTCCAAAGCTTTTTGTTCAAGCGCTTCACTCCGACAAACTCCGATTTTGAGATTCCAGCACCGACGACGACCCTCTGCTCCGAAGTACGATCCACATCGGGCGTCGGTAACGAAAAGTGTAGCTCTGTTCATTTACTGCAATATTCTTGTACTAAAATTTGTAAACCTTTTACGCGATTATAGAATTGCCCAAAGTAAACGGTCAAGGACCGTGGGCCTTGGAGTAGGAGCCGACCGCGACTCCGAACCAAGTAAAATACTTGTGTTTCTGTGTGATTGTATTGTTTTCGCTGCAATTTCTCTTTCCTTAATCCGAATAAGTTTTAACGATATTCCCCTCTATCGTTTTTCTCGATCCAACAAGTGGTATCAGAGCAGGTGGCTCAAATTTGGTGCAACCACCAATTTGGGAGTTTTTTTTCAGATTTTATGAAATTTTTAATTTCATTTTCTTTCGAATTTTTCTCGTTAATCGAGGTTGGTGCAACACCACTCGATCGTGTTCTTTTTATTATCTTATTCCCGCACTACGATTCCAAGACCAAGTCTTGGGACAAGATTTTGTGTTGTTTTTTTTTGTCATTTCAGAATTCTTAATGGCCATGCAAGAGGGTTTCAGCATAGCCAGACCACCACTCTTCAGTGGAGAGGACTTCTCCTACTGGAAGAGTCGTATGGAGGTCCACCTGAAAACTCAGGTGGACATGTGGATCATAATCCAATCTGGTTTGAAAATCTCGAAGAATGCTGAAGGAGTGGCACAACCTTACACAGAATGGGATGCCTCGCTGAAAAAGAAGATCGAGGCTGATGCAAAGGCGACCCAGACACTTCAATGCAGACTAACCAAAGAAGAGCTGAACCAGGTGGGACCCTTCAACAGTGCGAAGGAACTCTGGAGTAAGTTGATCGAATTGCACGAAGGAACTTCCGACACCCGAATCAGCAAAAGGGACCTTCTGCTGAACAAATTGTACAGCATTAAAATGAACGAAGGCGAGTTAGTAGCCCATGTAACGCCCGTTTTTTTTTCTTTTTTCCTAAAGCGGCGTTACGTTAACATACTTAGGGCATGTAGACATCATAATGCAGCGGAAACTTTTAAACTTACTCCTACATGCACTTACTACCATTCCTAGCATCATAACATGGAAACTTGACATATTAACTTTATACTTAGCATCATATCATGTCATACTTAGCATCATATCATGTCATACTTTAGCATCATGTCATAGAGTCACATTCAAGTACTTAATAGTAAAGGTAGAGTTCTATCATAAGACGAGCAACCATATTGCTCCTTGACCAAGTCACTATCACACACATTCTTTGATGCCCTCCTGCTGCTTCCTTAGTGTCCCCTTACGTGATCTGCGGTATAAGAAATAAGACTATAAGCACACAGGCTTAGTAAGACTCTTTCCTACTCACTAAAACCATTCATCTTTTCATCATGAGCACATAAGACATTAACATACTTAGTGTTTTACTTAGAACATAAGCCTTTTCATCACTTAGCATACATTCGTCATGGCATGATCATAACTTAATCATATTCGTAGCATGACATAAACATAACCATAAAAGCATTCATGGCATGGCATAATACTTGGCATAGACATAAACATCGTAAACTTTCATAGCATGGCATAATACTTGGCACAGACATAACATAATAAACCTAATTAAATCATGGCTTCAGAGATTAGCATGGGCAGAAATAAAATCATGGCATCCTAACTTAGCATAACACAATTAAATCATGGCATCCTAAACTAGTATGAACATAAATAAAATCATGGCATTCTAACTTAGCATAAACATAATTAAATCATGGCATCCTAAACTAGAATGAACATAAATAAAATCATGACATCCTAAATTAGCATAAACATAAATAAATCATGGCATCACATATTAGCATAAACACAATTAAATCATGGCATCATATATTAGCATAAACACAACTAAATCATGGCATCATATATTGACATGAACATACTTTGCATAAACATACTTTTCCTAAACATACTTTTCATAAACATACTTTTCATAACATAATGCATAACATGAATGGATGCATGTGGCAATTGCATATATATATATAAGGATGCTTAATCTTTAAAACATGCTTTTAAATACTTGAACATAATCATAACATTCATTGGGCCCTGGCTTGTACCACATTCATTCATCATATGCGCGCATCCCTAAGTAAATACGAGGTAGCTAATCTCGACCTACTAGGGTAAGGACAGCTTCATCGGTAGTCCCGAACCGTAAGGACAGCATCATCGGTAGTCCCGAACCGTGGACAGCTTCATCGATAGTCCAGAACCGTGGACCTTACTTAGGTCCGGTACAAGCCCATAAAATAAAATAAAATGCTTTTACATGCTTTCTCATTCATCATCATTCATAGCATATTCATTCATTCATCATACTTAACATCATCATTATGCCTTAAAGGCATCATCATTCATAGCATATTCATTCATTCATCATACTTGACTTCCTTCATCATTTTCATTCTTAGACATGGCATATGTGCACATTAATCATGAAGCATGGCATACATATAACTTATTCATAAACATGACATACCTACATATCATTCATAAGACATGGCATACATACATAGCATTCATAAAACATGGCATACATACATATCAATCATGGATATCATTCATGGCATAATATGGCACATGTCTTAAACATTTATGACCTAATCATATCATTCATGGCATATAAACTAATGATTTGGGTAACCTATACATAAGCATCTTGGTAGGTTTAACCCAACCCCTAGCCCTAGGTTATGTCCTTGGCCGAAAGTCCCCAAGGAACCCTAGATCCATAAACCTTCACATAACTTCCAAACAACATCTCATACACATATACTAGGCCATAGGACCCCCTTTGAGTCCATACTTAAGGCCAACCCTAATCCTTTAGTCCTAATCTCACTCTTGGCCGAAACTTCAAGGCCATGGGGGGTATGGAAAAATTCCCTTAAATCTCCAAATCAATTGCTTAAACACCAACCATACCTTACCATAGGGCCATTGGGACCCTTACATGAAATAAGTCCTAACTTTCCACCCTATTAGGGTACTTGGCCGAAACCTATAGGGTCTCTAGGCCATGTGAAACATTCACATAAACACCCTCCATCTCCCTTATATCACGTTAAAACATAAAACATATACTTGAAGTTTGAGACCCAACCCTACACAAGGGTTCTTGATGTTGGCCGAAACCCTAGGGTATCCTAGGGTACCCCAAAAATTCCCAAAAATTATATTTAATCTCTAAACATCATAAGAGAGCATTAAACAACATTATCATGATTTTTGACATAATTATAGACCTTTAAATCATGGTGGCCGAAACCCTCAAGCTTAGGGTTCTTGGTTTTGTTTCTTTCATGTTGGCCGAAACCCTAGGGTGTCCTAGGGTACTCCAAAAATTCCCAAAAATTATACTTAACCTCTAAACATCATGGGAGAACATTAAACAACATTATAAGGATTTTTAGCATCATTATGGACCCTAAAACATTGTGGCCGAAACCCATAGGGTCTCTAGGTGTTGATTTTGTTTCTTTCATGTTGGCCGAAACCCTAGGGTGTCCTAGGGTACTCCAAAAATTCCCAAAAATTATACTTAACCTCTACACATCATAAGAGAACATGAAATAACATTATAAAGATTTTTAGCATAATTATAGACCTTTAAATCATGGTGGCCGAAACTCTTAAACTTAAGGTTCTTGGTTTTCCTTCCTTTCAACATCAAATCCAAAAACTACCCAATATATCATGCTAAAAATCATGGAAATCATAAGGAACTATTATACCACAGGTGAGGGAGTCTTACCTTGGGTTTCTTGATTTTTCGAACCTTGAAAGAGAATCAAAAGAACTCCTTAGACCTTAAGTCGAACTCCTTAGACCTTAAGTCACCTCTAGCCCTTGTAACCTTGGGAACCCTTTAGATCTTGGAGATGAGACCCTCTTGTGAAGCTTTTCCAAGGGAAATCTCCTCTTGAGATTTTCGGCTAGAATGAGGGAGGAAGAAAGAAACTCCCAAACCCCCTCTTTATAGCACATTAAGGAGGGTAAGTGAAGAGTCATGGTGTCTCTTCCTCTTCCCCTAAGCCTTAACTAAACTCCATTTCATTTCCTCATAGAAATCCCTTGCTAGGTGAGTTTGTTAGAGCATGCATGGTTATACAAGAGGTCCAAGGTTCAAATCCTTGGTGCATGCATTAATTTTCTATTTTATTTTTATTTTATTTTTCCTAATATTCGAAAATCCCCTAAAAATTCCCCCATAATTATGTTAATATTTCTCATTAAAACCCCTTTATATTTCTATAAATTTTTACCTAAAATTCATCAATAATCATGGTACTAGAAAGCCCATATAAGACCCATTAGTGCCTAACTTCTCAATTTAAATAGGAAACCATGCTAAAACTCACCCATAATCATACTAATATTCCTAATTAAAATCCATTTATATTTATATTAAATTCTACCTAAAATCCACTAATAATCATGGTACTAGAAAAGCCCATATAAGGCCCATTAGTACTTAGTTTCTCCATTTAAATGAGAAAAATCATGGATTTCTAGGCTAAGGTTCGTACTAATATTTCTAGGTCCCTCGGAAAATTATCTAGACATGCTTAATATTTTAAGAAAATATTAATAGAATTTTCCGGGTCGTTACAGCCCAGCTCCACGCCAGGATCCAGGAGTTGATGAACGGTCTATATACAATCGGTCACAAGGTAGAAAATCGTGACCTTATTAGGTATACCCTAAATGCCTTCCCGAGAAATACTCTGTGGGCATCTATGGTAGATGCTTACAAAGTTTCTAGGGACCTCTCCAAAATTAAATTAGACGAATTATTTTCTGAACTTGAATTACATGGGCAGACTAATTGCACCTTAGCCGAGAAAGGTATTGCCTTTTTTGCAGGAAAAATAGGAAAGGTGGCTAAGAAAAAGCCTCAACCTGCACCCGAGTCTGACTCAGACTTAGACTCAGAAGACAGCGAAGGGGATCGACCCAAATTGGTTCGGCTAGCCCGGGACTACTACTAGGAGCTGAAGCATCAGACCAACAGAAGAAAAGCCAGCCGGAAGAAGGAAGATCCAGCTGAACCATCAACGTCCAAGACCAAATCCAACGTAACCTGCTATGAATGCAACAAGAAGTGACACTACAAATCAGAGTGCCCCAATCTGAAAGAAGCCAAGAAGACAAGAAGGAAGAAGACTCTTCAAGCAACGTGGGACGAGTCTTCCTCCGAAGAAGAAGAAGAGGTCCCACAATCGAATCTGCTCACCTTGACTGCTTCGGAAGACATCGACACCGGATCAGAATCGGAGTTGGATGATGGAAAGCTCACCATTTCGGAGGACGACAAAATAACTGTAAGTGGTTACTCTAAAGTTGAATTAGCAGAATTAATTTCTTACCTATCTAGTAACTTGGCGAAAGCCAAAATTTGAGTCGAGTCCCTCCGACAGGAAGTAAAACTCCTGAAAGAGGAAGCTGAATCTAGATCTTTGACTGAGAAGGTTCAAGAAGGAACCTCTGCTCAAGTTGAAAAGCTTGAGAAAGAGAACTCCTCTTTGAAAACTCAAGTCAAGGACCTTAGAACAGCTTTAGAACGATTCACTTCGGGTTCCAAGGGTCTTGACATGATCCTTGGAAAACAGAAGTCTGTTCTAAATCGATTCGGGTTAGGGTATCGAACCAAGTCTAGACAAAGGTCATACTATGCTGTACTGAATCAATCTAGACCCAAAGTTTAGGCATGGGTACCCAAACTTTGCCTAAACAACCAAGTTGGACCAAACAAGTATTGGATCCCCAAGGACAAGATTCATATCTTGCCTAATCATTACTGTGGCTTTAGTCCAGGGGAGCCAACTTAAAAATAATTTTTATAGTTAAATAAATTCTTTTCGTATTTTAAAAATTGCATGCTTGCTTGTTTATTTACTTTCTGCAATTTACCATGCTTAGACCTAGGACTGGTTAGATTAAGGACTAAACCGATTAACTAAAATTTGTACAACATAGTATTGGGTGGAGGTGAGATGATAGTACGTTAGGGAAGCCATTTTGGCAGAACTAGCCGAAGCTACCGATCCAAGACCCAAACTAGTTAGACCAAAATCTTTCAAGGAGTAACTTGAAGATGGATTTTCAATAAAAGGCTTTGTCAAGGAAAGAGTTGATGATCCAATAAGGCTACGACCAAAGAAGGCCTAGTGCCTCGCCAAGACCTGGAAGCCGATTAGTGAAAACCAAATTTATTTTACTATTGTCAGATTTGAATCTAACACAGATTTCAATTAATTTTAGATTCAATTTTTTTTAAAAAAAATAACTTTAAAAGCATAATTAATTGTTTTTAAAATTTAATTTTTTAAAAATTAATCATTGTTTTCAAAATAAAATTTTAACTTCTATAAAAACCTGTCTCACAAAATCCATAAGGATAACATGATTGATAACCATACACTGGGTGAGAAGGTTAGGATCTAATTAAAATTCATCTATTTTTGTACTAAAACATGCAAATTAGAGCTTAACTGACCTAATTGTTAGTCAGTCTAAGTCAACCCCGGGGGTCTTCTAAGGATATTCAACAACCAGTAGGGTCTATAGGATTTACAATAAACAAACTAACAAAATTGAAGAAACGACAAACCTAATATTTGATAAGGAAATTAATTCAAAGTCTGATAATCCAGATCTAAATCCATCAAATATTAATCATGAAGATAATGAACTAATTATTGAACCATCAATTAAACCACTAGTTGAACCTCTAAATGAACTAACTATTGAACCAAGTTGTAACACCCGCCTTTTTCCCACACCTTACGGTGTGGCGAGAGGCGGCGTTACGCTAAATATACATGTACATATAAAACATCTTAATGCAGCGGAATAAATTTTTTCTTCTACACATGCTTTTAACCATGCAACTAATACATGAAACATCTATACCTGCCTAAATTTGTCATTCATGAACCTAGTGTCATTGGACTTAGCATATTAACGACATGCATGACATCATGATATTGTAGCGACCCGCCTTCTCTACCTTTGACGGACCGCTACTTGTCTACTTCTTGACTCTAATGCACGACTAAAAATGCGGAACTTTCTTTATAATCTTTTTTTTGTATTCAATCTATCTAAAAATGATATTCTAACTTTAATAGTCATGCATGATACAATGGCACATTACTAGTAATTCTAACCATTTAAACTCATCACACAAGGTTCTATAACATTTCTAAAGCACTATGAAATATGCATGCAACTTTTCTAAGCATATTTAAAGCAATAAGACTTAATTCGAAACTAACAACATCTTGGCACATGCAATAATATTTCTAGAACTTCATAGAATGTAAATCTTACTTTTCCACCGAATTTATAAGCATTTTAAGCACAATTAGGACTTAGTCCAAAAGGGAATAATAATAAGCTCAAGAATAAGTCTAAAATGCAATGTATCCACATGTTAAACTACTCATGCCCTTGCTCATCTAGTGCATTCACAAAAGTATGCATACTAATTGAAATGACATGGAATCTTCATTCTACAAAATTGAGCATGTAAAACTATCCGAAGCATAAATGTTTAATAAACTCCCTAACACATATAACTTGGAATTTGAAAATCTTAAACATTGCATTTCAAATAAGCCAAACTGTCTCATCCCAAGGATCTCTCCAAGGTCAGCCACCACACACACGTCACTCAGCACCGCCTCGTCGCCTTCCTTCAGAATTGCTTGTCTTTACCTTTACCTGCAGTAAGAGGAAATGCAACTAATAAGTATAAAGCTTAGCAAGTACTATCTAGCTCACAAAATCTCGAAATGTACAGGCATGCTTTTTAAACAATGTGAAGTCACATGAGATACTTTTATGCTTAAAAGAAACACTAAAACATGTATAACTCAAAACATGCATACTCAAGCATTAATAAGTCTTAACTCACTTTCTCTTGGCTTAACATGAAACTTTGGCAATTCTTCAACTTTAAATCTTTCTTTAACTTTTAGAAAACTTCCTTAAACTTTAGAAAAACTTTGCTAAAGCATATACTTGAAAATAATACTCACTTGGATCCACTTAAGACGTAAGTACCATCTTATGCGCGTTCCCTAAAAGGTTGGGGTAGCGAGCCGCTAATCCTAATAGAGCAGACCTTGGTCTACCAGGGCCAAGACCTTGGAATTGGACACCTGGATTTCTTTAACGACGCCCTTGGACGCCGGGTACTGGCCTTAGAAAATAAAATAGCTTTTCTTTCTTTTCTTTCTTATCTTTAAATGCCTTGGCATTTTAACGAACACCTTGTATGCCCAAATCCCTAAGTCTTGACTTTTGGGGATTTCGTAAGGCCTTGGCCTTCTCTTTTCTTTTTCTTTATCTTTCTTTTCTTTTCTTATAGCTTTCTTAGACCCTAAACTCACATAGGGTACTCTATCAAATACATATAAGCATATAATGAACTAAGATCACATGCAACATCTTAACTAAAAGTAAATATCTCCTTTAAAACTTTTAAGGGAAAATTCTTGCGGAAAACCGCCTCTTATTGCAGGTGAGCAGTACTTAGCTTGATTTCTTGGACTTACAACAGAAATTAGACGACTAGGGCTCGGGTGAAACTTGAGATCTCTACGAACCGTCCGTGCCTACGTGTTCTTCTCGTCGAGACGAACGAAACGCTCCGCACTCCTTGCTTTTCCTTGGCCGGCGCCCCTTAGGAGAGGAGAGGAGGAAAGAAAACCTAGGTTCCCTTTTGTTTTCGCCGCCCCTCCCTCGCCCCCTTCTCGCACGCAGCCGAAAATTCTCCTCCAAGGGTTTCATGCGACTTAAGCGGGGTTTAAATACCTCTTCATGAAAAAACGTAACTACTCTATAAAATTATTTCTCTCCACCTTTTGTTGTGCTTGATACCCTAGCCCAGCCGGTCACTTGCGCGCCCTTAAGGGCTTGCTCCTCCTGTGGTCGCGAGTTCGAACCCTCCTGCTGCCCTTTAAAGTTTTTCCTTTTTTAAAAATACTAAACGGACTCGGAAAATTCCATAAAAATATTCTAAAAATTCCTAAAAATATCTAGAATATTTCTAAAATATTTTTAAATAGTTCTAAGGACTTTAAGAACTTCAATATGGAAATTTCGGGGCGTTACAGATATAACCATTCCATAGCTTATTCATAATCATCATAAGTAGCAAGTAACTTATCCGTAAACATCATGAGTCTTAAGTCATTCGTTAGGCATAACAATTATAAACATAGTATAGAATCTAAGGAGGCATTTCAACCCAAGACATGCGATATGTGTAAATAAAAGAATCCTTTGCCATGTCACCGCCACACACACACATGCTCTTGCCCCTCCTGCTGCTTCCCTTAGTAATCTCTTGTTTGATCTGCGGTACGAGGAGAATAAGACTATAGCACACAGGCTTAGTAAGACCCTTTCCTACTCACTAAAACCATACGTCACTTAAACATAAACATATCCAGCATCTGACATAACATAATTCTGAACATAAAACATAAGCATAGTCTTAGCGTAAGTCATAAGCATATGAACAACCAACATAGCAGGATTTTTAACATAAACATAAACCTACAACATACTTAGCATGGCATAACTCTTAGCATACATGAGCATGAAACATACTTATCATGACATGTAACACCCCAAAATTTTCCCATATGAAATATTATGAATTCATGAAACATTATCATTATTATGAAATTTCATGATGGGCTTGGCTTAATGGGCTTTGATATGGATTAGTGCAAAATGTGATAAAAAAAAGAGGTAGAAAGGAGGAAGCAAGGATTGAACCTTGAACCTCCTAGTTGCACTAATCATGTCATAACCAACACACCAAGCCATGTTTCTTGTTGAGAGAATAAGAAACATGCTTGTTAAAGCTAGGGAAGTGAAGAGACATGTCTCTTCATGAGAAAAGTATAAATAAGTGAAGGGAAGTTGGAATAACTTCCTCTCTTCTTCTTCCTCACTCTTCCCTCTTCAAAACCGAAAACTCTCCCCTCCCCTTCTCAAATTTTCGAAACTCCAACCCTAGGTTTCCTCCATAAGAAAAACTCCCAAGAGGGCCCTATAGAGAGACTACCTTTGTAACGCCCGTGTTTTTTTTTTTTTTTTTTTTTTTTTTTTTTTTCAGAGTAGTGCGTTACTTATATTCTTCTTCCTATCCTTACTATTCCTACTTGGTCTAACTTATAGTACATGGCAGCGGAAACATCATGACACAAGGAATAGTAGATATATAAAACATTAATCTTTCTTAATATTCGTGTCTTAACATATTCGACTAAGTGACCAGTCAAGTTATAACATGCTTTCTTATTCATGATAATCTATCGACGGCCAAGTCACCATCACACACATCCAAGCCTCCTGCAGCTTCCCTTCTTTTAGTACGATCTGGGTTGATCTGTAACATAAGCAAACATCCTATAAGTATACACTTAGTAAGTCTCTTTCCTACTCGCTAAATCCGTACATCATAGCAAATCATACAACATAACATTCATGGCATATCATTCATATAGCTCATATCATGCAGGGTATCACATTCATACATATTAACATATAGCATAGCATGAATTTCTTAGGCATACATACTTATCTTGCATAGCATGGCATGGACACAAACATGGTCATGAAATGAACATATCATCAGCATATAAATCTTCTTAACTTGAACTTTCTTAACATGACATTCTTAAGTGCATAATATGAATGAATGCATGAGTGGAATGCACAAGACATAAGGATGCTCTTTTGGAAAACTTAATACATAATACTTAAAAATACATTCTTGCTTGTGGGATCCCTGGCTTGTACCCTTGTATTTGCGCGCATACCCTAGTAGGATGCGAGGTAGCTAATCCCGACCTACAGGGCCCTCTTGCTAGGCTTACTCTCGTTCAGCCTAGGGACAGTTGCGGTAGTCCGGAACCGTGGATCCCTTTCGGGATCCGGTACTTGCCATTCTTTAAAATAAAATACTTACATGCATTCTTTTCTTTCTTTCTTGATGAATATTCTATAGACGTTCAGTCATTCTTCTTTTCTTTCCTTTCTTTCTTTCTTATTGAACGTACTATAGGTATTCACATATTCTTTCTTTCTTTCATAAAGAATGCAGACATTTCATTTATTCATAATCATGAATCCATACATAATCTTTCCTACTTTCATAAGGAATGCATAGTATACAACATATATAGTATGGCATTCATACAACATGGAGGTAAAGTTTATTCATTCATAAGCATGATTCCGTAACATGACTTTTCCTACTTTCATAAGGAATCCATAGCATACAACATATATAGCATAGCATTCATACAACATGGAGGTAAAACATACATAGCATGAGAAACCTTTCTTCATTTCTGTGGTTCATAACTTGTACTTACACCTGATCTGTAGCCCGATCGGTCTGGTGATCGATCAGGGCAACTACAGAAAGTTTCATCGACCTGTACACTCACCTGATCGGTCCCCAGACCGATCAAGGTGTAGTTTGATCGGTCTGTGATCGATCAGGGTATACATGGATGGGCACACAGAAGGTTCTGTACGCTCCCCTGATCGGTCTCCAGACCGATCAGGGCATGGCCTGATCGGTCTCGGTGACCGATCAGGGTGTAGCCTGATCGGTCTGGGAGACCGATCAGGATGCCCTCTGACCGATCAGGTACTCCCTGATCGGTCTGTGTAGCCTGAATCGTAAAGCACAGTAACATTGTAACCTTTGTAACCTTTTCCATGAACACAGAATATTTACGAACAATCGTAAGAACATCTACGAACAGAACATTTACGAACACTCGTAACGATTATGTTACAGGCGAGGAGACTTACTTCTTACGCTTAAGTTCCAAGGAGTGTTCGGCTTTTGGAGAAGAAAGCTCTTCCTCTCGTTCTGCTCCTTCCTTCTTTCTTTCCTGACTTCTCAAAGAACTGGGTTCTTAGGGTTCTGAAGGAAACCCTAAGTTTTGGTGGAAGGGAATCGAAAGTCTCGTTCCTTGCCGAAAAAACTCCCTTCGTCACTTCTCCTATTCTTTTATAGCGAACGAAGAGGCATGCGTCTCTCCGTTGGTGACTCTTCATCTTCATGAGTCTCTTCCCCTAATTTCCCCTTAACTAGCATTTCCCTTCTCCTTTTCTCAGCACTCCCCTGCTGGGTGAATTGGTTACATGGGCATACTTAAGGTTTGGTTCTTCATGAGGTTCAAGGTTCGATCCTTGGCACCCCCCTTTCTGCTTCATTTTCCTTTTTATTTTATTTCTTTCCTTAAGCCCACATAACCAATGCCTGTCTAGGGATGCTCATATTCACACATTTCATTCATAATATCAAAATGATATTAAATCTCATTTTATTATATTTTATGAATATAATAGTACTTTTACATAAAGGTACTTCGTATTCTTTTATTTATAAATTTGGGCATGTTCCCCTTCTTACATTATCTTTCTTGAGGAAAATTCGGGGCGTTACAATACACCCCCCCTTCTGAGAAGTTCGTCCTCGAACTTAAAACATTTCAGGATATTTTTTTTTGCTTTATGTCCTCTTCACGTTCCCAGGTAATTTCTTCAGATTGCTGACTTTGCCATAAGACTTTGACTAAGGGTACTTCCTTGTTCCTTAGTCTCTTGATTTGGTTCAGAATTCTCTATTGCAGCTTGCATATGGTGCAGCTGTGCAGGAGCCTTTTGATACTGCATCTGCTGCTGAACAGGTGTCGGTGCTTGGATAGGGCAGTTGTAGAACTTATGTCCCACTTGTCCGCATGTGAAGCACTTGTTAGTACCCACGCGGCACTCTCCAGGATGCCTATTTCCACACTTTGCGCACGGGTTATTCCTGGGCTTCTTATTTGCTGGGCTGCTTGTCGAATCGTTCCACTTCCTTGTGCTCGCATGCTGGGGCTGCTGCCCTCCTGATGGAGCCTGGTTCTTGTTCTCAGCTGATGTTTTCCTCTGCTGGTTGATGTTGTTCAGGTAATGCTCAGTGATCAAGGCACTGCTGACCAGCTCTTCGGCAGTCTGGGGTCTGTTAATTCCGCCGGCTACGTTCAGAGCTATTTCTGGCCGTAACATCTTCAGCATAAGACGGACCTTTTCCCTTTCCGTCTTGACTAATTCCGGACATAGGCGAGCTAATCGGTTGAACCTTTTGACTGCTTCGCTGACAGATAAGTTGCCTTGACGAAATTCCGTGAATTCGTCATAGTGCTTATTGGTGACCTGCAGGTGGAAGAACTCCTCGAAGAATTCCGTCTCGAAGTCTGTCCACTTCATCAGGTTCACGGGCCTCTTAGCCTTGACCCTCTCCCACCACATTCTGGCATCACCAGAGAGGCAGAATGACGCACACTTTATTTTCTCATGCTCCGGCCAATCAAGCAGTTCCATCGTACTCTCCAGAGTCTTAAACCAGGCCTGTGCATCCCAGGGCTCACAATTTCCGGAGAAGGATTCTGGTTTCAACCTCTGCCACTGAATTAGGTAGGCTTCCGGTCGCATTCCGGTGACAGGGCCTGTCAGGGGTGCTGAAGTAGCTGGGGGTGCTACAGGTATCACCGTCGGGTTAGGTGATGGAGGGGTAATAGTCCTCTGTTGGGCCATCAGAGTGTTGATGGTCTGTTGTTGTTCAGTGACCTGTCGCTGGAGCTCTGCGACTAGGTGCGTCAGGTCAGGCTGGGGTGTAGTTTCATTAGCCCTGGTGTTTCTTCTAGCCATGTTATCTTCACGAAGTAAACCATAGCTAGCATTAGATCATCTATTATTTCTTTCATACTCATATTCATGTAATTGTAACATTCTTTATTATTGATAGGGTTCTGTCCTATGTTCCCATTAACAAGGTATTTCTTTTCATCAAATCATATAAGGTAAGCCCTTTTTATTTCTTTATTGGTTCGTACATCGTACAATATTACTTAACGAACTAGAGGGGCTAACATTATTCCCATAATAAGGAATATCATGGCAAGATTTGTCTCCCTCTCGTTCATCCAGGGTTCTGGAGTTTCAGGATCTTCTACGGATTCTACTGGTTCTTCTTCCAGTATATCCAGATCCTCCTCGTCTATCACGGGGTCCTCCTCCCACATATCGGGGTCTTCCTCGATCATGTCGGGGTCCTCCTCGATGTTCCCGATTTCTTCGGGATCTTCTTCGTATTCTTCCATCATTTCCTACTCATATATATATTTATCTTAAATCATTTCTTCTTAACACATGCAAGGTATTCTCCTAGTGTTAACCAAGGAAAGAATCATGCTTCCATATATCATAACTCATACATGCATGTCTAGAATCATATTTGCATAACTCATAAACCATAATCATAAATTAAGCAAGTATGAAATTTCTTACTTGGAAGCGGCAGGATGCAGGCTTGAT
>JAGFNQ010005643.1:28014-60462 GCA_024364735.1 Boesenbergia rotunda
CTAAAGCAAGGCTAAGGAAAAGAAGCGCAAAGAAGGGCTCTCCTCTCCTCCTCTTCAAGGACTTCTTGGGGGAGATTCAAGCGAGAGGATGTAAGTAATCCCCTCACCTGCATTACAATAGTTTCGAGTGTTTAAAAAGGGTTTAAACATAGATGAAGCTCTTGATGTTTTCGGCCAAGAAGGTTTTTAGGGCTTGCGAGGGTTTAAAACTACTCCTATACTTGCATATGTTTTCCTCATGATGTGTGACTAAATATATGATGATAATATGATGTTTTCCTTGTCCTTAAGCCCCCAAAAACCCGGAGTAGGCTTGCTGGAATTTTCGGCCAAGGACCTCTTTTAGGGCTTAGAGAGGTTTAAACTCCTAGTATGCTTGATAATGACCCTCCCTATGATATATAAGATGATATGTGATGTAAATATGGTTTATTCATGATTTTAACATGCTTGGAAACTAAGGTATATATGCTGGAATTTTCTGTAAAGAATGATAAGTAGGACTTAAGAAGGGGTAACAACCCCAACATGCCTTCTAATGTCTCCTCTATGATGCCTACCTTAATGTATGATGTTAGTGTAATGTTTTTCATGGTTTATCATGCTCTAAACTTAGAGTTTATATGCTGGAATTTTCTGATTAAATAAGAATTTGGGCTAAGGGGGAAGCTACAACCCCAATTAGGCACGCCAAGGATGCCCATGATATGCTATGAGTAGTATAGGTGATAACATGTCTTCTCCCATGCTTTTTCATGCTCTAAGAATCATGATGTACATGTCTATGTTTAAGCTCTTTAAGCACCCTTATGTTATGCATGACTTATGTATGATGAAATGCCTAAGAGATGCTTCCCTGTAAGTCGGGACTAAGAGCACTCTTCATGATAAGATAAGAGGCATGCCATGCTCATGATATGACAATAAAGTGATAGGTTATGATGATATGCTTATGATATGATAATAATGTGCTATGCAACCCCTAGGTCGACGGACTATGAACGGACCTAGTAAGAAACAAGAATGTGCTATGCTTATGATATGATAAAATCCATGTATGCTATTTTACTTTGTATGGCTTGTACCGGATCCTAGCAAGGTCCACGGGTGGGCTCCGGATGCATCCCCTAGGTCGACGGACTATGAACGGACCTAGTAAGGGGATGGGCTCCCAAGACGCCCCTAGGTCGACGGACTATGAACGGACCTAGTAAGGGGATGGGCTCCCGAGACGCTCCTAGGTCGACGGACTATGAACGGACCTAGTTTCCCTAGTAGGTCAGAGACTAGCTACCTCGGCCTATTAGGGATGCGCACATTATGTATGTATGTATGTGGTACAAGCCGGGATCCCCCAAATGATGATGGATGTATGTTTAAGTACCTATATGTATGATTTTAAGAAAAGCATATGCATGTACTTATCCTATGCATGTTTTCAAAAGAGCATCTTGCATTCGCATTTTTGTCATGACTATATGACTATTATGCTATAAAGGTGAATTATGTTAAGTTCAAGTATGCTTCTTATGATAAGTACATATGCTCCCTTATGCTATGTTAAGTTAAGTTTTTTTAATGCTATGCACTATTATGACGTGATGCTTTCTCTACTTGATGGAACGTATGATTTTGTGAGTAGGAAGGGATCTTACTAAGCTATATGCTTATAGTTTCCATGTTTCCCTTGTACTGCAGAAAAGGGTAAGGAATGGATAATCTAAAGGGAGCAGTAGAAGGGGCAAAGATGTGTGTGGTGGTGGCATGGTGGAAGAAGATCTACTCATGTTTTGTTTAGTTATGCATATGCTGAGTATTGCATGTTAAATGTTGAATCATACTTACTAAGTTGCTACTTGCTGATATTTAGACTCATATGAATATTTCATGCTCACTCTCGCTCATATGCTAAGTACTTAGTTTAGACTTGCTAAAGAACTTTAGTATTATGTTATCCTTCCTCATACTTACTACTCTGTCTTAAGAAATGGCTATGTGGCATGCTTCTATTATGCAAGTAAGAATGTAAAGGTACCTAGCATGCTCTCCTCAAGGTCTAAGATGTTTAAAAGGTTTCATGCTTACATGTTCAAGTACAAGATTATACATGTTTCATGTTCAAGTTTCAAGTTTCAAACGCTTCCGCTAAAACGAAAACTATGTTCGCGTAACCCCGCCCTAGTGTGAGAAGGGCGGGCGTTACATGGCACAATTCTTAACATACATGAAACATACTTATCATGGCATAATTCTTAACATACATGAGCATGAAATATACTTATCATGGCATAATTCTTAGTATGGGCATAAGCACAGTCTTAACATAAGCATAAGCACAAAATATACTTACCCTGGCATGATGCATAACATGAATGGATGCATGAGTCAAATGCATTTACATAGGGATGCTTAATTTAAAATCATACTTTTAAATACTTAAACATAATCATAACATCATTGGGGTCCCCAGCTTGTACCACATACATACATCATAAGCGCGCATCCCTAAGTAAATACGAGGTAGCGAGCCCCGACCTACTAGGGTAGGAATAGCTACGGTAGTTCCAAAAATCGGGGCGTTCTTAAGGTGTCCATCCCTGTTGGACAGCTACGGTAGTCCTAGAACCGTGGACAGCATAGTCGGTAGTCCAGAACCGGGGCGTTCTTAAGGTGCCCATCCCTTGGACCCTTACTTCGGTCCGGTACAAGCCCATTCATAATGTAAAATAACTATGCATGCTTCATCATTCATACTTGACATATCTTAGAACATAAACATAATCTTGTTACATGAAGCATGACATAAACATGCTTGGCATTTCATCATTCATACTTATCATTCATACTTAAGGCATAAACATCATCTTCATCCATCTTCTTTTATTCATAAAAACATGACATACTTACATAATCATGCCTCCAGGCATAAACATTATCTTTGTTCATAAGCTTGCATGATCATGGTACATAAGATAAACGTACATTTCATACATGATACATTTCATCTAGCATACATAATCCTAGTATCCATCATAGAGCATGCATGGGTAAGCTACATATAAACATGATGCATACTACTTAGGTTCATGGCATTCATCATAAAACATGCATAGACCTTCATACACATACATCTATTATAAGCATTTAACCTTCTACATGCATCATTCTATTTATCATAACATACCCCTACATTAATCACATATGTTCATGGTAAATATTCATGAGTAAAGCATAATATAGAACCTAACATACAAGGTCATGGTGCATAACACATAAGCTAAGATTTTTGTAATATAAAGATCCTTACATCGTGCTTAACTATGTACTAACATCATGGTAACTTATAAACATGCATCCTTGAAACCTTAATCCAATCCAAGCCCTAGATAAGGGACTTGGCCGAAACCCTAAAGGACCATGGGTCCATGGAGAAATTCACATAGGTCATGATTAACATCCAATACACTACCTATTATGCCATAGAAAACCATTTGAGCCCTTGATTGGATTTAATCCTAAGTCCTAGCCCAAACCATATGTTGGCCGAAACCCTAGAAGGGTAATAAGCCCATAGAAAAAATTCATATAAATCACCATTATTACCCATAAGATTGTTGGGACCGGGTGCATGTTGACATGGATACGGGTTCGTAATTAAAAAAAATAATTACGTGCAGCGGAAGAATTAGCATAAATAATTTCTCAAATTATTTTAACCACGTATCTAGCATGCAACCTTATGATGTGTGGACATGATCATAAATTAAAATTTTGCAGAAAGTAAACTAATTTACTCAATACCTCACGTAACTCGAAGTAAGGGACGAGATCCAACCGTAGCGTCCCTTGGAAGCTCCGCCTCTATTCGCGTCCACGCCGAGTTCTCTTCGGGATGACTTCGCAAAGCCACGAGTTTCGTGCCGACAAGAACTACTAGATTCTCCAAAAGCACGACAAGAGTAACAAGAGAGAGATGGAAAACTAACCACCAAAAGAAAAACGGAATCAAGATTCCGGGAGGAAGGAAGGAGTCGCGCCCCGTTTCTTCTTCTTCTTCGGCCTCTTCTTGGTGGTGGCTCACGGCAAGGGAAGGGAGGGCAGCCGGCCCTAGGAGAGGGAGAGGGTAGCCGGCCCTAGAGAGAGAGGGAGAAAAGGAGAGGAAGAGAGGCTAGGCAAGAATCCTTGATCTCTTGAATTGATTTCCAAGCCTTGCCTTTGCACCTTTATATAGTAGCCTCTTTATCGCCAAGTCTCCTTTTTAACGGAATAAATTTTTCATAAGAAATTTATCTTATAAATTTTTCTATGAATTATTCCGTTATGCCAAGTTTTTATTATAACTTAATTTATAATAAAAACAACCATGTCTCCCCTTTTATTATGGAATAAATTTTACAAGAAATTTATCTTATAAATTTCTTATGAATTATTCCGTTATGCCAAGTTTTTATTATAACTTAATTTATAATAAAAACAACCATGTCTCCCCTTTTATTATGGAATAAATTTTACAAGAAATTTATCTTATAAATTTTTCTTATCATGGAAAAATCAATTCATAATTGATTTTATAAAATAAAATAAACCAATCCATGGTTCATTTTAATTTCCATAAAAATAATAAATTTCTATAAATTTCATTATCATGGTAAATCAATCCATTATTGATTTTATAAAATAAAATAAACCAATCTAAGGTTTAATTTAATTTCCATGAAAATAAATCTCTTTATATAAATTTCTTTATATAAATTTCTTTATCCATAATTTTATAAAACAAACCACGCGCGGTTTATTTTATAATTTGAACCAAACAATTTGGTTCTCCCTCTTATTGTGGCCGGCCAAACCAAAGAGGGTGGGGACCCTCTTTGGCCGGCCAAACCAATGCCGTAACCGTACGAATTAAACTCATTTAATTCGTCCAATAAGTCTTCAAAAGACTTAGTCATTTTATGCTTCCGATGCGTCTCTGATAAATTCAGATTCGACTTATCTCTCTTGATCGGAAAATCTAATTTTCAACTCGTTTTAAATCCCTCGGATTACTCGTAGTGCGTGTGACTAAATAAGCTTTCGATTTATGTTGGCCGTCTATAATTCATCAATTATAGAACGATCATGAGTGGCACCTAGTAGTACATCATGATCCCCAATTAATCGAAAGATCAATGGTTGACCTCAGAAATTATTCTGAAACCCTTCAGCATCTCTAATGAATCGTGCCTCATTCCCTTCACCATCTTATACCCACTTGGTTCAGGACATGGTCTATATGTGTCAGTCACCACTAGGTTGACTACGTCACACCTAGCCCAAGTAATGTCTTTCTTGTCCAATGGATTCTAATTACTCTCATGTATTTCAGAGACTCATACTCTGAACATGTCATGCTCTGGCCAGAGGCTTTGAGTAACAATCCGACGATAGGCCTTGGGTATACATCCCCTCGCAAGGAGTGGTGAATCCTTTGTAGGCTGTTCAAACATCTTCGGGCATTTCAGCTTATACCCAACCATCCTGGGTCCACACCTCCTTGGAGATGCTTGCTTAAGATGTTAAAGTATAAGTCTCCATGACCAAGATGACTTGAACACCGCAAGTCAAAGGAACATCGCACTTAAGCTGCAGTAAGAACTTCACTGACATGTCTATATGTAGACTACCATGTGAAGTTTTACAGTCAGTCACTCCAATGAACTAGTTCCCTTAACTAGCATTCATGTTTATCTCCGGACATTCCAATGTCACCAGCCAGTGAGAATCAGCTGATTAGAGAATAACCCATGCTAGTCTCAACAGAATTGATAGTGTCCTTATTTATCAATTCATCGACTAGGGACAATTTCAATACTTCACAATTGCACATGTAGAGATAATCACTAGTTGTGAATTCATCACAAATTCTCTCATGCTGTGAATTGTATTGCGGACATTCAGTAAATGAGTTTAAGATCTCAATCAAATACATGAGCATGTATACTCAAATAGTGAATATTCATTTATTATAGTAAATGATTACAATCATAAGGCGATTGCCTTAGGACACTTCTCTCATATTACTAATAAAGATATCATAGGAACCATACTAATCATGCTTGAAAGATTGGAGTTTACACCTAGCCCTTTAACCTTGATGTGGCCGAAACCCTAGGGGATTTTAGGGTGCTACAAAAACTTCCAAAATCATACTTTTATGCTTAACTTATCATGAATAAACATTAGGAAACATAATAGGGGTTTTCAATATGATTTTAACCTCAAAATCTTGCTTGGCCGAAACCCTCACAAGCCCTAACCATGGATTTCTCAACATAGCATGCCAATAAGAACTTAGATCATGAAAAACAACTTGGAAGCTATCATACCATAGGTGAGGGGGTCTTACCTTCCCTTATCTTGGATATAATCCTTGAATAGAAAGATAGAAAGAACCTTCTTGACTCTAAACTTCTCCTTAGCCCTTGTAGCCTAGTAGAGAGCCTTGAGTCTTCAAGATGGAGTCCTTGGTGAAATTTTTCCTAAGGGGAGAACCCTTGTGGGTTTCGGCTAGAGCAAGAAGGAAGGAGGAAGAAATGACTTTGGTGGAAGAAGAGAAGGGAAAATGTAACTCCCATACCACCTCTCTCATTGCCTTTATACCACATTAAGGAGGCCAAGTGAAGAGTCATGGTGTCTCTTCCCTTGATGACTCTTCCTTTTCCCTAAGCCTTAACCAAAATCCACTTCATCCTCTACTAGCACTCCCTTGTTAAGTGAATTGGTTAGTACATGCATGGTGGTACCATAGGTCCAAGGTTCAATCCTTGGTGCATGCACTTTGTTTTTATTTTTATTTTATTTTCATTTTATTTTTCCTTATTTCCAAAAATTCCCCTAAAATTCACCCATGATCATGCTGATATTCCTAATTAAAATCTATTTATATTTATATTAAATTTTATCTAAAATCCACTAATAACCATGGTACTAGAAAAGCCCATTAGTACTTAGCTTCTCAATTTAAATGGGAAAATTATGGACAACTAGACTAAGGTTCGTACTAGTATCTCTAGGCTCCTTCAAAAACTATTTAGATATGATCAATATTTTAAAGAAAATATTGAAAAGATTTTCCGGGTCGTTACAGAAGTACTGAGTCAATTGAACCAATAATTGAACCAACCCAGGTCGTTGAACCAAATACTGAATCGAACCGTCCAGCCGGACCTGAGGCTGAACCAAGTAATAGAGGAACTAAGAAACCCATACTCAGTCATCCAACTGATCAAATTGTGGGTGATCCAACCTTAGGAGTCAGAACTAGGTCTTCCTATAGAAATCATAGTCAGATTGCACTGATTTCAAAAATCGAACCTAAGACTATAGAGGAAGTCTTACCTGATTCTGATTGGATCATAGCAATGCAAGAGGAGTTAGCCCAATTTGAAAGAAACCAAGTCTGGGAACTAGTACCTAAACCTGAGGGCAAATCCATTATTGACACTAAGTGGGTATTTAGGAATATGCTAAATGATCAAGGGGAAATAGTTAGAAATAAAGCCCTCTTAGTAGCTAAAGGGTTCAGTCAAGTCGAAGGGCTAGACTATGACGAAACCTATGCCCCAGTAGGCATACTTGAGTCTATTAGAATGTTGCTAGCCTTTGCAGCCCATAAAGGATTTAAACTCTACCAAATGGATGTAAAGTCAGCGTTCCTGAATGGGTTTATTAGAGAAGAAGTCTATGTAGGACCCGGTTTTGAGGACTTAGAAAAGCCTGACTATATGTACAGACTCAATAAGGCACTGTATTGTAACACCCCACTAAAATTTCCTTCAATATTATCCCTAATATTGAGTATAATTGCATGAATAATAGTCATATTGAGTATGATTCATGGATGATAATTAGAGTTGTGGGAATTTTAGTGTAAGTGTTAATGGGACTTATATGGGCTCTAAATGGTGGAAATTCCTAATAGGTCTTAAATATCACTTCATTAGTTATCCTAATGGGCCCCATGAGGATAAAAGAAATAACACATCATGTAATGGGTCTTACTTTAGATGGGCTTGCAAAAGAATATAGAGAAAAAAAATGAAATGAGGTAGGTGCCAAGGATCTAACCTTGGACCTTAGAGATGTTGTAAGCCTTAAGAATGCATATGTAACCAATTCACCTAGCAAGGGAATGCTATTAGGAGGATAAAGAAAATTGTAGATAGGTGTAAGGATAAGGGAGATGAAGAGGCACCATGGAGGATGAAGAGTCACCATGGAAGGAAAAGGGTCACCATGGAAAGTGAAGAGACATACCTTTTCATTTACTATTCATTTACTATAAGAAGATGAGGAAAGAAAAAAAAAATGCCATAAGGCATCTTCTCCTCTTCTCATTGCGGAAAATACCAAGGTCCTTTCTCCATCAAGAAAATTCTCTCCAAGAAGATCTAGTGAAGGCTTTGAGTTTGTGAAGCAAAGGGAAGAGCCAAGGAGCAAGAAGTTCTTTCTTTCTCCTTCTAGGTGATATATTTTATTTGGAAATCTTTACCACAAGGGTAAGACTCCCCTCACCTATAACATAATAGTTCATCTATGTTTTGTTCATGTTCTTGTATGTTCTTGCGATGTGTTGCTAAAATCGTGAAGTTTTCCCCCATGAGCAAGTTTCGGCCAACATGAGTTTTAGGGCCTAGGTTTGTGTTTGATGCTATCTAATGACTTCAATGTTTTCTTGATGTTATGTTATGAGTTATGATGAAAAAAAAGATGAAGCAAAAGACCCTTAAAAGTTTAGGCCAAGGCTCTCAAGAAGCCATAGACTTTTTGGCCATAAGAAGATGTTTGGGTTCTTTTTGACTAGCTAATGGTTTTTAATTTCTTGTTAATGTTTGTTTGCGGGTTTTATATATATTTTAGGTCATGTTTCCTCTCTGAACATGTTTGGTTAATACCCTAAATAAGGCCAAAAAAATGAGTTAAAGATGCCATGTTACTTGTTAATGCTTCCTAGTGTTAGAATATGTATTATATGCATGTTGTATGAGTCAATTGCTTTTGTTTTTGGCATTTTCATGTTGATATGAACCTTAAAAATTTCTGATCAGTTTCTTAAATTGGGATTTAGGATGGGTTAAGGTCACTACTTCACTTGATAATGTCTCTTGGTAATAGGATATTCAATGTATGCATGTTGTATGAGTTGTGTGACGTTGTGTTGTGTTTTATGCCATGATAACCCTATCTAAATGTTTTAATCAGTAGAATATATGTTGAATTATAGTTGAATTAAAGGTATCCATGTTTCATTATGCCATGATAGATGAAAAGAAAAAAAAGAGTTAAAGATGCCTTGTTACATGCTAGTACTTCCTAGTATTAGAATATATATTATATGCATGTTGTATGAATCAATAGTTAAAGATGTCTTGTTTCTTTGTCATTTTCATGTTGATATGAACCTTAGAAGTTTATGATCAGTACCTTAAATCGGGTTTTAGGATGGGTTAAGGTCACTACCTCATTTGATGATGTCTCTTTGTAATAGGACATTCAATGTATGCATGTTGTATGAGTTGTATGATGTTGTATTGTGTTTTATGCCATGATAACCCTATCTAAATGTTTTGACCAGTAGAGTATATGTTGAATTAGGGTTGAATTAAAGGTATCCAGGTTTCATTATGCCATGATAGATGAAAAAAAAGAAATCCAACAAGTTCCCTAGGTGTATTATCCTTAGTTTAAATTGAACAGTATGTGTTTTATGAATCATGAATGATAAGTTGGCATGCTATGAATTTTCTTACCATAAAATTATGTTTTCACCATGCCATGTTCATGCTTGAAAGTTATGATGATATTTATGCTTTGAATGTATGCCCATGACATGTATGATATTATGAATAAAAAAATATCTAAAGGGCAATTTCTATGAAAAGAAAAGAAATGATGAACGCTATGCTAAAGAGCAATTGCTATGGAAATAAAAGGAATCATGTATGATATTTTACTTTATGTATTGGCTTGTACCGGATCTTGAAAAAGGTCCAAGGGTGGGCTCCTAAGCAAGGCCCCGGTTCTGGACTACCGCAGCTGTCCCTAGGCCCAAGGTCGCCTAGTACCTTAGTAGGTCGGGATTAGCTACCTCGTACTCTACTAAGGGATGCGCGTAAATGATGAATGGGTATAAGCCAGGGATCCCAATGATGATGATATGTTGATGTTCAAGTATTATATTATATATATTTTTCAAAGAGCATCCTTAATGTTTATGCACATGTTTATGTTTAATGATATTGCATATGCTATGTTTAATGTTTATGCACATGTTTATGTTTAATGACTTAGCCGAAACCTATAAGAGTAATAAACTCATAGAAAATTTATACAAATCACTACTTTCATCCATACTATATCATAACAAGACATACTAAGCATGCTTGGAGAATTGAAGATTAAACCTATGTCTAATCTTGAAAGTGGCCGAAACGCTAAGGGGTTCTTAGGGTGCCCTAAAACTTCAAACATCATGCTTTTATACTTCACCTATCATATGTAACCATTTGCAAATATAAATCAAGTCTTTAACATGATTTCAAGCCCAAGATGTGTCTTGGCCGAAACCTTCATGCCCTTTCCATGGGTTTTCCCTTTTTTTTTCTTTCCCAACATATCATGCCAATAAGACTTAGATCATGACATATAACTTTGAAAGCTATCATACCACAGGTGAGAGGGATTTACATTCCTTGATCTTGCTTACAACTTTGGATAAAAGATAACAAGAGAACCTCCTTGTCTCTAAATTCTCCTTAGTCCTTGTATCCTTGTAGGGGGGGGCCTTAGATCTTCCAAATAGAGTCCTTGGTGGAACTTTTCTCAAGGGGGAGAGCACCTTGAATTTTCGGCCAAAGCAAGGAGGAAGAAGGAATGAAGAAGAGAGGGAAGTTGTAACTTCCTTTCCCTATTTATATCATTTTGAAAAGGGGTAAATGAAGAGTCATGGTGCCTCTTCCCTTGATGACTCTTCATTTCCTACACCTTAACTAATATCCACTTCATTCTCTCATAGCACTCCCTTGCAAGGTGAATTGGTTAGTGCATGCATGGTTGTAGACTAGGTCCAAGGTTCAATCCTTGGTGCATGCACTAATTTTCTATTTTCTTTTTTAATTTATTTCCTATTATTTTCGAAAATTCCTTAAAAATTCCCCCATAATTATGTTAATATTTTTCATTACAATACATCTATTTTTATATTAAATTCTACTTAAAACCACCCATGATAATGGCACTAGAAGCCCCTATAAGGCCCCTTAGTACTTAGTTTCTCTCAATTTAAATGAGAGAACTTTGGGTTTCTAGGCTAAGGTTCGTACTGATATTTCTAGATCCTTCGGAAAATTATCTAGACATGCTTAATATTTTAAAGAAAATATTAAGAGAATTTTCCGGGTCGTTACAATCCCCCATACCTCTTGAAAGTTCATCCTCGAACTTAAAATAGCTCCGGGTAGTCACATACCACTCTGACATTCTCTAACTTCTGATCCCTCGTTTGACCTACGTCAACCACATGTGCTAGAAAACCAGTATATCCCTTATCTAACATCCTTCTTGCCTTGAGAGTCGATAAGAATTTCTGAGTCCTTTTCCTTGGCTCCCCGATAAATTCAAATGTGAAATCTGCTTCGGGTTGAAAAACCACCCTTCGTTTACGGCACTCAATAGAAGCCCCATATTTACTCAGAAAATCCATTCCCATTATAACATCGTAGTCCTGCATGTCAAGTACTATCAGATCGCAGTAGAGTTCTCTTTCCGCAATTCCGATTGGCACCGCACGCAATATGTAAGTGGATGTCATTATTTCTCCCGAAGGCAGGGTTGTTAAGAACTTGCAATCTAAAACTTGTGGAGACATATCTATCTTCTTAATGTAGCATGTAGAGATGAACGAGTGCGTTGCCCCAGTATCAAATAATGCAGTAGCATACTGACTGTAAATAAGTATCTGACCTGTGACAACCGTTGAAGCATTCGCAGCATCTTCCTTAGTGATAGAGAAAACCCTGGCATCCGCCATAGTTGATGGGGCCTCCAATCCCTCCTGGTTCATCAGGATACTCTCCGGCTCCGCTTGTATATAATGCAGCTTCGCGGGTGCACCCTGGTACTGCACAAGCTGTTGGGAAGGTGCCGGATTCTTGGTAGGACAGTACGAGGCCATGTGCCCTTCTACTCCGCAGATGAAGCACCGGTTCGTACCTTTGCGGCATTCCCCGGGGTGCATTTTCCCGCATGTAGCACACAGGGGAAACCAGGACTGCATATTTGCTGGGCCCCCTTGGGGGTTGTTCCATGGCTGTCGTTTACCAGTCTGGTTTCCTTTCCAATTCGCGTTGGTACTCTGAGGTTTCTAACCCCCTGAGTGTTAATCAAAAGGAAGGAACATTTAAGGAAAATGAAAGATAATGAATCGAGAATCCCGGAGTGAACTTGATTCTTACTTTCATTTACTGCCTTCCCTTGTTGACTGATATTGTTCAGGTAATGTTCGGTGAGTAGGGCACTACTGAACAGCTCCTCTGCAGTCTGCAGTCTGTTAATTCCACCGACCACGTTCAGAGCAATTTCGGGCCGCAACATCTTTAACATAAGCCGAACCCTCTCCTTCTCAGTGCGAACCAGCTCAGGGCATAAGCGAGCCAAGCGATTAAATTTCTTCATGGCTTCGTTGACTGAGAGGTTGCCTTGTCGAAATTCCGTGAACTCGTCGTAGTGTTTATTGGTGACCCGCATGTTGAAAAATTCCTCGAAGAATTCCGACTCGAAATCCGCCCACGTCATCTGATTCACCAGTCTCTTGGCCTTGACCCTTTCCCACCACATTCTGGCATCTCCAGAAAGGCAGAATGACGCACATTTGATCTTTTCTTGTTCAGGCCAATCCAACAGTTCCATTGTACTCTCTACGGTCTTGAACCACGCTTGAGCGTCCCACGGTTCACCAACCCCCGAGAAATTTTTCGGCTTCAGCCTCAGCCACTGGATAAAATAAGCCTCTTGTCGGGCTACAGTGGTCAAACCTGACGGAGGGGTTTGTATAACCGTAGGTGCAACGGGTATAGCATTCTAGTTCGCCGGTGGAGTAGTAGAGTTTTCTTGTTGGTTCATCAGAGTATTAATAGTTTGCTGCTGCTCAGTGACTTGACGCTGAAGTTGAGTCACTAATTGCATTAGGTCAGGCAAAGGAGCAGTCTCGTTGAGTCTGTTACTCTGTCTTCTAGTCATGCTTTCCTTCATAAAGGCAAGTATGGATCATATGAGTTATTATTATACCTACCCCATATTAAATTCTAAATTATTAAATTAATATATATATATATATATATAAGAGGAAGTATCGTTCATGTTCACATATCTTACAATTACTTGTCATTATCTATCTTAAGACACCATTCATACTTGCATACTCTAGAAACATAACATATCATAAGAGTGCTTACTATCATAAAATATACCGAAAGGTACTTACTTGGAAGCGGCAGAAAGGAGGCTTGATGTGTGTGTAGTGAGATGGCAATGCTCTGATACCAACCTGTAGCGCCCGCCTTTTTCCCACACCTCGTGGTGTGGCGAGAGAGGTGGCGTTACGCTAAACATACATGTACTCAAACAATATCTTAATGCAGCGGAATCATCATTTTTTTTTCTAAACATGCTCTTAACCATACAACTAATACATGAAATATCTATACGTGCCTAAACTTGTCATTTATAAACTCATATGCATAGCATCATAACTTAAACGTTCCATAACTTATTCATCATTTCATAGGTAGCATGTACTTATCCATAAATGTAGCATCATGAGTCTTAAGTCACCCATTAGTCATAACCATAAAACATAGCATAAAATTTAAGAACATTCCCACACCCAAGACATGCATTATGTATGAATATAAAATCTTTTGTCAAGTCACTACCACACACACACATGCTTCTGCCTCCCCTTTCCTACTCACTAAAATCATACGTTGTTTCAACATAAACATATCAAACATCTGACATAACATAACTTCGAGCATAAACATAAGCATAGTCATACTTGGCATAAATGAACATACATGAACATGACTTAATATATCAAGCAACGTATACATGACATAAAGCATACCTACATGAACGTGAAACATACTTATACATGGCATAATTCTTAGCATACATGAACATAATGTATACTCATACATGACATAATTCCTAGCATACATGAACATAATGCATACTTATACATGACATAATTCTTAGCATACATGAACATAAGGCATACTTATACATGACATAAAATATGAGCATAAACACAACATAAAATATACTTACCTTGGCGCGATGCATAATATGGATGTATGAATGAGTCTAATGCATTTACTACATAAGATGCTTAGTTTTGAAATCATACTTTTAAATGCTTAACATAAACATAACTTCATTGGGGTCCCCGGCTTGTACCACATACATACATCATAAGCGCGCATCCCTAAGTAAATATGAGGTAGCTAGCCTCAACCTACTAGGGTAAGGACAGCATAGTCGGTAGTCCTAGAACCGGGGCGTTCTTAAGGTGCCCATCCCTGTTGCACAGCTTCGGTAGTGCCAGAACCGTGGACAACATAGTCGGTAGTCCAGAACCGGGGCGTTCTTAAGGTGCCCATCCCTTGGACCCTTACTTCGGTCCAGTACAAGCCTTATACATAAAAATAAACATGCATGCTTCATCATTCATAATTGTCATTCATACTTATTTCATATCATCGTTATGCCTTCATCATTCATACTTATCATTCATACTTATCATACATACTTAAGGCATAACCATCAACTTCATTCATACTTATCATTCTTTATTCACATAATAGGACATACATGCATAATTATGGTTCTAGTCATAACCTTATCCGGGTTCATCAAGCTTGCACAATCATGATACATAATAAACATACACCTCATACATGATACATTTCATCTAGCGTACATAATCCTAGTATTCATCATAAGACATGGATGATAAGCTACATATAAACCTAACACCTACTACTAGGGTTCATAGCATTCATCATAAAACATGTATATATATATCATCATGATTCATAAATCCATTATAAGCATTTATCAATATTCATGCATCATCATATTTATCATGACCTACTTTTACATCAATTACATGTATTCATGGCATATGATCTAAATATTCATGATTAAAACATAACCTAACATCAACCATACAAAGTCATGTTATATAACACATATACTAGGATTTTAGTCACATGGAGGCCCTTACATCATGCTTAAAAATGCACTAGCATCATGGTAACTTATAACATACATTCTTGAGACCCAAATCCAAACCAAATCCTAAGTTTGGGGTCTTGGCCGAAACTTGAAGGAGGTCTAAATTCATAGAAAATTTTCCTAGGTTAAGATTAACATCCTATATCTTGCATATCATACCATGGAAGACCAATTTAGCCCTTGATTGGATTTAACATTAAGCCTTAGCCCTAGTCCAGGACTTGGCCGAAACCTATAAGAGTAATAAACTCATATAAAATTTATACAAATCACTACTTTCATCCATACTATATCATAACAAGACATATTAAGCATGCTTGGAGAATTGAAGATTAAACCTATGTCTAATCTTGAAAGTGGCCGAAACCCTATGGGGTTCTTAGGGTGCCCTAAAACTTCAAACATCATGCTTTTATACTTCACCTATCATATGTAACCATTTGCAAATATAAATCAAGTCTTTAACATGATTTCTAGCCCAAGATGTGTCTTGGCTGAAACCTTCATGCCCTTTCCATGGGTTTTCCCTTTTTTTTTTCCCAACATATCATGCCAATAAGACTTAGATCATGACATATAACTTTGAAAGCTATCATACCACAGGTGAGAGGGATTTACCTTCCTTGATCTTGCTTACAACTTTGGATAAAAGATAACAAGAGAACCTCCTTGTCTCTAAATTCTCCTTAGTCCTTGTATCCTTGTAGGGGGGGGCCTTAGATCTTCCAAATAGAGTCCTTGGTGGAACTTTTCTCAAGGAGGAGAGCACCTTGAATTTTCGGCCAAAGCAAGGAGGAAGAAGGAATGAAGAAGAGAGGGAAGTTGTAACTTCCTTTCCCTATTTATATCATTTTGAAAAGGGGTAAATGAAGAGTCATGGTGCCTCTTCCCTTGATGACTCTTCATTTCCTACACCTTAACTAATATCCACTTCATTCCCTTATAGCACTCCCTTGCTAGGTGAATTGGTTAGTGCATGCATGGTTGTAGACTAGGTCCAAGGTTCAATCCTTGGTGCATGCACTAATTTTCTATTTTCTTTTTTAACTTATTTCCTATTATTTTCGAAAATTCCTTAAAAATTCCCCCATAATTATGTTAATATTTTTCATTACAATCCATCTATTTTTATATTAAATTCTACTTAAAACCACCCATGATAATGACACTAGAAGCCCCTATAAGGCCCCTTAGTACTTAGTTTCTCTCAATTTAAATGAGAGAACTTTGGGTTTCTAGGCTAAGGTTCGTACTGATATTTTTAGATCCTTCGGAAAATTATCTAGACATGCTTAATATTTTAAAGAAAATATTAAGAGAATTTTCTGGGTCGTTACAGGTCTGCTCGTGCACATGAGCTATGCAAAGTCTCGCGCCAAGAACGATGCAAAATCCACATGTGTAAATATCTCTTGTATGTGTATGTCAAGTATATGCAGCCAACAAATGTAGCAAACAAATGCAACAAACACAAGCAAATATAATCTTATGCATCATGCACATGATGTAATATCATGGTCACCCCTGACACCAGTCTAGTTATTGTCACATGTTATATTTATACGACCGAGTGGGTAGAGCTGTGACAACTATACGCACTCTGTCATTCTGCTCCTGAGTGACTTAATGAATAGGATGATGGTGGAGTAAACATTCCGACCCTAAGTCATAAAGGGGGAGATAACTCTCTTATCTCCTATTATTATTGGAAGGAGGAGGAATCCCTACCTACTACCAAACTCCAGAACCACTAGCCATGAGCGACTGAGCAGAGCAGCACAGAGCAATTGCACACACCCGCTGGTATCCACTAACTAGTAAGTGACCATGTGTGCAGATCTAGATGTGATTGATGATGAGCTCAGACCACAAGGGTGTCAATGATCGCCAGCATACAACAATGCAAAAATGATGCATGCCACTAACACATGCAACACCCACCAAATCATTATCATAACTCAACACAACATGTACAGATCGAAAACATGTATCATGACCTAACGATCATACAACTAGGTACACATGCGAGATATAACTAGTAATCAATCCATACCCATTATAAGGTAATATACCACTACTCCTATGTACACATACATACATATGTACTATACACAGTAAGAGTGTTAAGCGATGAGACTATATAGACAACAATTTGATCGGAAAATAACAGGACCAGATATAAAGTAAATAATCTACTGCAATCAAAAACTAACCATGCATAAGATAAAGCAAAAACTACAGAAAACAAGCAAGAAGTATCTACCTCCAAAGTAGAATCCTGTAACATAGAGAACCCTCCGTCCAATATCCGCAACGAATTAATGTCATGTATCAAAGGATATAGTTTAAGCTATCATAGCAAATGATACTAACTAAATGAAACATCACATCGTATTAGACTTAACCCAATGATCGAAATTAAGTTTAATCCCTACTTATCTCAACATAACCTAACCTAACCGGAGTAGGAAAAAGGACTCATGATACACACGCTGGATCAAAAGGGAGATCTACTACATGATTTTTCATAACTCATGGCATTAGCATAACATACCCCATGAAGTGAACCTATCACCATATTCATAATAACAGAGCTTCACACCATAGATCTCATGGCCAGCATCAAAGATAACAAATCAACAATGAACTTCCGAAATCAGGTAACTCTCGACACAAAAGATGGACACAATGAATACCTAACAAAGTCATGTTCCAAATGGATCAAACACAAGAACTCACAATAAGGAAAAGATCAACCGAAATAGGGCCTTTACATAATCATTCCTCATACAAAATAGATCTGACAGAACTACCCACTCAGCTCACAGTAAGATCAAAATAGAACAACCAAACACCATAGAACTCATTCCACCGGTTTGCTACTAATTAAATCTGGGATGATCACAGAACACACAACAGATCAATTACCACCTCCAACTCATCCCAAGATCTAAACCACACCGAGCATAACTTAACATCAAGGAGTCCAAAATCCAAACCCAACACCTCATGGGTGCACGGCAGAAACAACACCCAAAACAATTTCCAACAACAAGAACACCAAATCCACAACAAAAACATACGGATGAAACCACAAGCCAAAAACCCAAATTCAGTGGATCATACCTGACACACACCCCTCCTTCACCTCCCCCTGTTCTGGATCTAGCGACGATTAGCCATCACAAGGTAAAGCTATCGTGGATCAATGATTAGGGTACAACTCAGGGAACAACTAAATCGAAGGAATCTAAATCCCAGCTCTTACCCAATCTGCGATCAGAGGAGGAAGAAGGCCCGATGATCTTGCTTGCTCGCGATGGAGTGATTGTGAGAAAAAGGATGACAACAGCGCTCGGGAAACCCACCTCCGGCTGGTGGTCGAAGAGTAACTTGTGAATCAAGATTACGAGTAGAACGAAGGAAGAAGTCAGTGTTGGTTCTTTGGTGACTTCGATCGAAGCAGAGAAGAGGGCGAACACTACGTCAGGCGGAGGATACGAAGAAGGAAGTGAAAATATGTGTTGTGCATTTTGCCTTTCAACCCCTGAGGCTCGGGTTATCAAAACCTCACCCTTATCTTTAGGGTTTAAACAAATTAACCCTCCACACTTTTTGGTTATTAGAACATCACCCCTATAAGTTAGGTTTAATAGCAATTAAATCCGCCAAAAATATGTATTTACCACTCTCAACCTTAATAAGTAGGGTTTAAGAAAATCTAAACTCGCAACACCTTAACCCAAAAATATGGTAACCCTAAATTCGCTTCGAGACAATTTTCGAAACCTCCCCAAAATTTTCTAGGCCGTGTTTATTTTATCATATTTAACATTTTGTTTTTGGGCTTTGCTCAAAAGCCTCGTACTAATGGAGATATCTTTTTCTTATAAGTCATGATCTTTTCCATGTGTTTTCCATGTGAGACTATATTTACAACCTTATAACTCCAACAATTGATATCAGAGCAAGAATGCTCTAAAAAGACCTAACAGTCTTTTTAGTATTTTTTAATCTCTCTTTTCTTTAATTCTATTTATTCTTTATCATACATTACTAATCCCAAATCAAAGTCTTGGAAATAATTTTGTGCTTATTTTGTTTTACTAGAATGTTGAACTCTTATCTAGAAGTCTATAACACCATTCGCCCTCCTCTGTTCAATGGAGATGACTTTAGCTACTGGAAGAGAAGGATGGACTGCTTCTTGAAGGCAAATATCGATCTTTAATTTAGCATCAAAAGGGGCTACACACCTTTAATTAAAGACGAAGAACTCTTGGAATCGAAAAAGTGGACACCATAAATGAAGAGAAAGGCCCAAATTGACTATAAGGGATGAACACACTACAATGCGGTCTAACAAAGGAAGAGCTCAACCAAGTCAGCCCATTCGATAATGCCAACGATTTATGGGACCGACTAGTCAAGCTTCATGAAGGAACGGATAACTCAAAGGTAACCAAGAGAGATCTTCTACTAAATCAATTATTCAACATCAAGATGCTTCCCGGAGAAAATGCTCCTCAACCACTAGAATCAAAGACATCATCAACGACCTCCACCTAATTGGACATCACCTCGAAAATCAGGTTGTCATCAGATATACCTTAAACTCGTTCCCTTGGAACACATAATGGGCATCGATGGTAAATGCCTATAAGGTTTCAAAGGACCTTTCAATTATTAAACTTGATAAATTATTTTGTGAATTTGAATTACATAAGTAGACTAATCTTGGTCAAATAGAGAAGGGTATAACTTTGTATATAGAACAAAGAAAAAGTAAAGAAATCAAGATCACGTCCAAACCAAAGCTTGAATTCAAGAGCAAATCAAATTCTGACGCAACCAATGATGAGGAGATGGTAAACATGGTTCGAAGAATGTTCACTAAGAGGAGAACCAAGAAGAACTCAAAGAAAGTGCCTAGTACATCAATCGTACTTGCTTTAGGTGCAAAAAACAAGGGTCACTTCAAGCTTGAGTGCCCAAATATGAAGGAGGAGAAACCCAAGCAATCTAGAAGAAGAAAGGCCTTCAAAACAACTTGGGACGAAACCATCTTGGATGAGTCAGATATGGAGGAACCAAATGTAACACCCCAAAATTTTCCCATATAGAATGTTATGAAATATCATGAAATTTATGAAATATTATTATGAAAATTCATGAAATATTATCATGAAATATTATGGATTCATGAATATGAAATATTAAAAATATTATGAAATAATATTTATGGGATATTATGAAATATTATGAATCCATGAAATAATATTAATATTATGAAATTTCATGATGGGCTTGACTTAATGGGCTTTGATATGGATTAGTGCAAATTGTGATAAAAAGAAGAGGTAGAAAGGAGGAAGCAAGGATTGAACCTTGAACCTCCTCGTTGCACTCACCATGTCATAACCAATGAACCAAGGAATGTTTCTTGTTGAGAGAATAAGAAACATTCTTGTTAAATCGAGGGAAGCGAAGAGACATGCCTCTTCATGAGAAGAGTATAAATAAGAGAGGGGGAAAGGAAGTTACACTTTTTTCCTTCTTCTTCCCCACTTCCATTTTCGAAAAATCAAGAAGACTCTTCTCCCTTTCCATTTTCGAAAACACCACCCTAGGGTTCTAACCCTAGGGAATTTGAAAGGAAGAGGACCCCTTTGAAGGTTCTTACCCCCTACTCAGTCCAAGGAGCCCTAGAGAAGATTTGAAAAGGATTTTCACTTGCCCTCCAAGTCTAGGGTACCCTACGTTTAAAGAGAAGGTGAAATTCCAGCGCAAGGATGTAAGTGTCCTCTCGCCTGCAACATAATTGCTATTGAATGTTTGCTTGTTTCATTCTTTTGAAAATTCACAAGGACTTCCCTAGTGGAAGTTTCGGCCACCCCTTGTAAGGGGTCCAAGAGATGGGTTTTTGATCAAACCTTGATGCATGCTAGTACCCCTAGGGATTTTATACACATATGTGTTGTTTCCAAATTTTTGGAAGGACAAAAATTAGGGTTTGGTACCCTACAAGGTTTCGGCCACCACCAAGCCTTGGGTCTTGGTTACTTTTTGTTGCATGAGAAGATCCCTAGGAACTTAGGGTACCTATGTATGATGACTTTTCATCATGTTGTGATAACAAAAAAATTAGGGTTTAGCCACCATACAACTTTCGGCCAAGAGGAGAAAGGCTAAGGGCTTTTGGGTTGCTTGCTATTCTATTATGTTCTATGATTAGTAGTGTAAGTAAAGTGTTTGTGCAAATGTTTGTGTGAAGATTGGATGTCAAAAACCTAGCCTACTCTACCCTACAAGGTTTCGGCCAACCCTAGGGGAATTAGGGTTCAAGGTTGTATGATTTTCCTTATGATATATCCATGCTTAATAGTATAGGTGAGGTGTTTGTAAGAATGCTTGAATGAATGCTTGATTGGAAAACCAAACTCCTTTACCTGTGACTTTCGGCCAACCCTAGTTCTAGGGTTGGGAAGTACTTAATGAAACCATGAAGCATGCTACCACTCATATGATGTGTGTATAATTTATATGACCTATCTTGTTAGGTATAAAAGCATGCCTTATAGCCCATGGGGCACCTTGATGATATGAACATGATGTGTTTGATAATATGCTTGAAAAAGGATACTCTATTGAAATTGGGATCAAGAGCACCCCTAAATGTGTGGTGTGTCCCTAGGGGATCATGAGCACCCTTGAAGAGTGGTGTGTCCCTTGAAGATGTTATTAGGAGTACCTTTAAGCATATACATATATATGTAATTACATGTTAAGATACTTTACTTTGAAAGTTGTGTACCTGACTCGGAAGGGGGTCGTTAAACAAATCCAATGTGCATGTTAACTGAAGGTCATGACATTGGTAGGACGGAAGGGTCCTGCCCTAATTAGATTGGTGGCTCGCTACCCCAACTTATTAGGGAACGCGCTTGATGTGGTACTACAACTGGGCCCTAGATGATATTATATTTTTAAGTACTTACCTTTATGGAACCTTTTGAAAAGCATTTTCTCATTATGTGATGATCTTGTTCTGTAAAGCACTTAGAAATATTTGATGTGAAGATTATGATGCAAGCACTGAGAAATATTGGATGTGATGCTTATGATGCTTATAATTCCATCTTGATTACTGTGTACATGATATGATGTATCGATACGGATTTTGCGAGTAGGCCCGGATTCTTACTAAGCATGTTTTGCTTACTAGTTTCATGTTGTTTTCTTATGCTGCAGATAGCGGTAAGAAATACTTGAACTAAAGGAAGAGGCAGAGGGAAAGCTAAGGGATGTGTGTGGTGATGGCTCGGGAAAGAAAGAAGGATTCTTATCTACCATTATTGTTTAGAATCCAAATTGCTTCCTCTAAAAGATTACAAGTTGTATTACTATATATTGATTGTGTGATGACTATGTCTACTCTACTGTTGGTCAAGTTAGAGTTATGGAACCTATGTCATGTTAGATAACTCATGCTACATTCTTACTTGAGATTCCATGCTATAGTGTTTAATTGGATCACTTGTAGTAAGTTATGTTTAGATTATGCCATGCTCTATCTTGCTCAAACCATGTTTAGACTAGTAAACTACGAAGTTAAATGATTTGCTATTATGTTGTAAATGCATGTCGACAAATGATAGGTTTTTGCTCAAGCATGCTTACTACTATTCCTGCATTGTAATTGTTCTACTTGATATACATGCTTAACATGGTAAATGATATGAATGTATGGACCCGTAACCCCGCCTTTAGGGTAGATATAAGGGCGGGCGTTACACCAAAGCACTCAAATCACTTGGCGCTAATGGCAAGGAATGAAGATTTCAAGCCTGAGTCCCAATCAGAATGCGAGTCAGATTCCGAATGAAGTCACGAAGATGAGGTAAATTTATTTTTTGAAGTTTAGTTACGCAAAATAGTCAAATGTTTGTTTAGAAAGTTGATTAAGTCTGAGGACCAGATTAAGTCACTCCTTAAGGAGGTTAACCACCTTAAGGAGCAAGTTAACTTGAACCCCTTGACTAACCAAGTTCAATAAGGAACTTCAACTCAAGTTGCAAAAATTAATGAAGAAGATTTCTCCTTAAAAGTTGAAGTTGAGAGACTCAAATAAATATTGGAAATGTTCAACTTGGGCTCCAAGTATTTAAACATGATGCATGGATCCCAACGAAATGTGTATAACAAATCTAGGCTCGGATACAAACCCAAGTCAACAAACAAATCTTATTTACAATTGTTTAGTAAAAATATTAATAACCAAGTCTAATCATGGGTCTCAAAAGCTTCTCTAACAAAGCAAGTAGGACCAAAGCAATATTCTGTACCTAAAGATCAAAACTACTTCCTAAATAACAAACATAAATTTTCAATAGGAGGCAGCAAACTAATTGTCACCTCAATAACTCAACCTTCCCATTTGGGTATCTAGGACTAGTTAAATCAGGATTAGCTCTAACTTGTTAAGGATCTAAGTTTAGTATTAAGTCTCCTGGGTGAGAACAATTGGGAAGCTCTGTGTATGAATGTGGTTACTTCTAATGATGTCCATATGACTCACCACAACCTGGGAGCTTACTTAAGGAAGCTTACTTAGAGGATCCAAAACTAAACATAAATTAAATACAAGTTAAGGATACCACTGATAATTAAACATTTTATCTCACAAAAACTATAGAATCAACCTGTTTGAAAAACTAAACCAAGTCAGATAAAAAACCAAACCAAATTCACATAAAACCAAAACTCAAATTAAACCAAAACCAATCAAATTCAAATTAAATCAAACTAAAATTTAAACAAACTTAGAAACCAATTTTAAAACTTAGTTGAAAACTTGTTTTAAAATGTAAACAAATTTAAAAACTAATTTAAACATACTTTAAACTTATTTAAAAACTTGATTAAAAATTTAAAAACAAATTTAAACTTATATTAACATTTAAAAACTTATTTTAAACTTATTTAAAAACTTGTTTTAAACTTATTTAAAACTTGTTTTAAAATTTAAACAAATTTAAAAAAAAACTAAAAACTTAAAAATTTGTTTTAATTTATTAATTTTTTTTACATTCAAAACTTGTTTTGAAATTTAAGAATATTTTCAGGATTAACTTCTAAGTATTTTCCAAACTTATGTTTCAAATTTATGTTTTTTTGAAGGCTAAGTAAATCTTTCAATAACTATTTTAAAAAATTACTTTTTGAATCTTTTTTCCTTTCAAAAATCTACTTTAAAACTTAAATACATTTACTTAAAGATTTTCAAAAATTATTTAATTATTTTCAAAAATAAACTTAATTTTTTCAAAATGTACTCAAAACATATTTTAAAACTTTACAAGAGTTTTCAAACTTACAAAAAAAATATTTTTTAAGCCAAAAAGAAATCTTTAAAATAAGTTAAAAATTTAAACTAAAACTTTATTAAACTTAAAATTTCAAAATTTTCGAAAACTTAAATCTATAAATTCTTAAATTTTTAAATCTTTAGTTTTGTAAATCCTTTAAATTTTAAACTTTCAAATTTACAGTTGAACTTAACTAAAAATTTTGAAACATTAGTATATAAAACCTTGAAATTTTAATCCTTCAAACTAATAACTTAAATCTACTATAACTTAAAAATTTTGTTAACTTAAAGTTTCGAATCATTTAACTTAAACTTGTTTTAACTAAATTTTTTCAAAATTTTGATGTTGCATACTTTATAAGATCATTTTTGAAAATGTTTAACCCTTAGAAAATTTTCTACAAACTTCTCTAGATGCAATGCCCCCTATATTTTTTTTATGTGTGTCAAAGGGAAGAGATATTTGTTAACACCAATAAGAATTTAGATATCTCTTCAATGGTATAATATTGTTCACTTTGGGTTTAAGTCCTTATGGTTTTGCTCTTGGGCTCTACCCAAAAAGTCTCATATCAATGGAGATATCTTTCTTTTATAAGCCCATGATCTTTCCCACGTATTTTCAATGTGGGACTATGTTTACAACCTTATAAGCCCAACAATCCCCACCTCCCCCCCCTCAAACAAAGGACCACAGGCTCCCTCAAGCGGAAAGTCTTTCCGTTTAATGTCTGATCTTTGACCCACCAAGACTTTCTGCCCTCAATCCACCCGACCTGTGAGATCAATGTGATCGATAGAGGAGGGTGAATATCGATACAAAATTTTTGGATATAAATCATGAGTAAACGCAGCAGAATAATCAAAATGACAAGCAACAACAATGCTAACACGCTTTGTATTACTTCGTTCGGAGTCTGTGACAACTCCTACTCCAAGGCCCACGGTCCTTGATTATTTTCATTTGGCAATTCTATAATCCACAAAAATGAGTTACAGAGTCTGAAGATTAAGTATAAAAATAAACTGAAATGTATATCAATAACATTTGCTTAAGGAAGAAGAATACGTTTCGTCGTAGAAGCGGCATGTTGTCGATTTTGACTGCTTTGGCGCAGAGAACTTGAGCACGGAAGCTGGATCGCAGTGATTTGAATGCATGAATTGATGTTTGGAACTGAGGGGGCGAAACCCCTTTTATATTGGCACTTGGGCACCCGAGTGCGCATACTGGTGCCTCCATGTCGGCAATTCAGCCACATCATCATCCACTGACTCGGCCAAATTCTATCCACTATCGGATACCTGAGTGCACTAGGGCACCTGAGTGTTGATGTGGCACATCCAATCAGCAACCGCCAACTAAGTTTCGCCAACGCTGAGAAAAACTATATGGAGCGCCCGAGACCTCTCAGGCGCCCCCAATGCAGCCAGCTGCTACTCTTCAGCCTGCAATCAAGGTTAGTCCAGGAAAACAATAGAATATATAGAATGCATGAAATTTGATAGCCAGAGCTGTCTGATCCTACGGATTTTAAATAAAATCCTAGGTCGGACCGACGCCTACTGTTCACTCTTCCGGGGAACGCGCCCTCACCTACTCCACTCTGAAAAAGTTACCTTTTGCCAACTGACACCTTCGGTTGGACTTTTGCTCGACCTCTGAAGCTCTCAAATCTCGAGACGTCCATACCTTGACTCGTCTCTACTTCTGTCCATAGTCCTCGCTCGGCTAGGTCTTCTGCTCGATCTTCCAAATCAGGTTTCGTGCGCAGTCCTCGACCAAGTCTTCGTGCCCAACCCTCGGTCTGGTCCTCGATGCCTTACCCTCCGCCAGGTCTTTGTGCCTAGTCCTTGACCAGGACTTCGTGCTCAACCCTATAGGTTAAGACTTTGTGCCTAGATAAACTAAGACTTTCCTGCACACTTAGTAAATATGTTAGATCACAACACAACCTTAACTTTGAACCCTTTGTCATTATCAAAACCAGGTTTGATATGGTGCTTTCGGCACCAACAATCTCCCCCGTTATGATTTATGACAACCTAGTTCAAAAGTTAAGTTAAAAACATATATAAGCAAGTAATGAAACAGAGTTAACCAATTTTTCAATATTAGAGTAATTTTAGAAAAATTTGAAAAAAAATAGCATTCCCTCTTGATAAGTAATCTCCCCCTTTGGGTTTTAAAACATTTGCAATTTTGAAAAACATCTTGCAAAATTGAAAGAATGCATAAAGCTCTCCATTAATTTAAAATTCTCCCCCTAAAGCTTTTGGAAAACTTGCAATTTTCAATTTGAAAGACTTTCTAACTTCTTAAAAAAATTCTAAGTATTACTTTGAAAAGTTCATTACTTTGAAAAAAATTCCAAGTATAATTTTGAAAAAGTATTTTAAAAATTCAAAGTTAAGTTTGATTTTTAAAATTTTCCCTTTGAAAGATAGAGTAAATTGAAATTTCTTCCTTTTGAAAAAATAGAGTTTTAAATAAAAATATTCTTTTTGAAAACCTGAAAAACAACGTTTTGAAAAAAAACTTTAATTAAAAAATTTGAAAAGCTTTTTAACTTCACTGTCCAACTCTCTCCCTTTTGTCATATATCAAAAAAGATTTGCTAGAGAAAAAAATTAGATTCTTTGAAAAAATTTACTTTTCCCTACTCTCCCCCTTTTGTAAAAAAAATTGACTAAGGAGAGGAAAAACAACTTAAATAATTAGGTATCGAGCTCGTGAATTTTGAAAACATAAGTAAAAAAAATTAAAAAATAATTCTAAGAAAATAAAAAGAATCTCAAGAATAATCTTTCAAGGAAGCAAATAATATGTTCTAAGTGATAATTTTGAAATAGTTATGCAACAAAAAAGACCTAATGCTGAAGAACAGAATTTGAACCAAGTTAATATACCCATTTGAGTCCAAGCATGATTTAAGTCTATGCATAAAAAAGTAAACCATGTAATAAATTTGAAAAATAATTTGAAAAACACAATAACGTAAATCTTTGGGCCTCTATCTAACCCAGTTTGTTACTTACTAACTGTTGTAAATCAGTAGCTTTCACTTGGGTTAGTCAAGTTAAGAAGTCTGATCATGTTAGACTTTCTAAGCTTGATTACTTAACATGATTAATGTTCAGTGGTATTTATTGCCCCAACTAAATTAGATGCACTGATTTAAACCATCTTGAGTTAAGGCATAGACCTAAGTATCTCAACCCAGTCTAAGTTGTCAATCAAAGTATCCTAATATGCTTGTGAGATGTTGGGTTCTAAATCTATAGGAGTATGCAAACTAGAGTTAAGTCATAGGCTAAGTCCATAACAAAGAAATCCCTAGTTTTAAAGGAGAAAAGTTTTTTGAAAAACTAAGTCGAAAAATTAAAAAAAATATTTTAAGAAAAACATATTTTTAAAAATATGAATTTTTGAAAAATAGTTAATAATTTTTGAAAAATGGCTAAAGAAAATGATTTTTGAAAAGTCAAAAAAATGATTCTAATTACTAAAAAAAATAAGTAAATAAATAAACTTATTCTACTGAGTACATTCTGTGGGATCGGTGTCGGTCGATAGAGGGGGGTGGTGAATATTGACTTTAACTTTTTTATCGAACTTTATCGTTCGATCATCTTTCTATCAAAGTATTAGTACGCAGCGGAATAATAAATAAAGAAAATAAAAATAACAATAGACACGCGAGATTTATTTACTTGGTTCCCAACCCCCCAGGGTCAGTACGTCCAAGACCTATGTACTCAGTGTAAGTCCACTATTGGTCTCCTTTCTGGAATTTCGAAGGTGGAGAATACCCGTCTTACAATGTAATTTAACAAGCACAAATAAATAAACTTAAGTACAACTTGAAACTACACGCAAACCAAACAAGTTGACGATCTCGACCACTCTGGAACTCCGAAGCGTCGCACACTTCCTCCTGGAGCCTCCTTGGTCGCAGAGCTTCATTTGAGCGCTTTTACTTTGCATAGAATCACTGAGCGAATGAAAAACTTGGTGTCTTGAAGTGAGGGGTCGAACCCCTTTTTCTACTATGCTCTGGGTTGCCTGATAAGCCTCTAGGGCGCCTAATATGCGGTTAAAACTTCATCCATAGCAGCTGAATTGGTGCAGGGATAAGCATCCCTTTCCAGGAACCTGGGAAGCTCTTAGGCACCTGGGAAGCTCCCAGGTGCCTGGTAAAGGTATACTGGGTGCTTGATACCAATCAGGTGCCTAGGAAAACCTCTTCTCAGGACTATTTTTCCTGCGTTTACTCTCCTATCTTGCCTCCAATTCTAGGTACCTGCAAGACAACAAACACAACACAAAATGCATAATCTTAAGCCTTAATTGATAGGTTCTAACTTTGGATTTCAACCGAAATCCTAGGTCAAACTGACGCCTACTGTTCCCTTTCCCGGGGAACGCGTCCTCACCTACTTCATCCTGGAGAAGTTACCTTTTGCCAACCGGGACCTCCGGTTGGACTTTTGCTCAACCTACGAGAACCGGATCTCGAGACGTCCGATCTTGACCCGTCTCTACTTTTGTCCGTGACCCCCGCTTAGCTAAGTCTTTTGCTCGGTCCCCCGGACCAAGACTTCGTGCTGGCCTCTGAGACTCCTGGATCTCGAGACGTCCAACCTCGACCTATCTCTACTTCTGTCCATAGTCATCACACGGCTAAGACTCTATTACCCGATCCCCGACCAGGACATCATGCTCAGTCCCCTGGACCAAGACTTCGTGCTCAGCTTCACTCACCAGGACTTCGTCTACCTAGCTTCACTCACTAGGACCCAACCTCACTCACCAGGTTTTCTTCCACCTAACTTAACTCACTAGGATTTCTTCCACCTAGCTTCACTCACTGAGATTTCTTCCACCATAATGACTCCTTTGCTAGTCATCTTAATCCTGACTAGTCTTCTTCAATCTTTCAAGTAAGTATCCAAACCTCAAGTCCAGTTTGGTTTAATCCCTTGGTCAAACTGACCAACCCTGGGTTTTATTTACCTTGCCAAACATCAGATCCTGTTTGGCTAACCCTTTATCAAATTGATCAAACCTGGATTTACCCTACCAAACATCAGGTCCTGTTTGGCTTAACCCTTGATCATTTTGAGTAAACCATGTTGTATTGTTACTGCCAAACATCAGGTCCTGTTTGGTTAACCCTTTGTCAAACTGATCAAACATGGGTTATGTTGGTGCAATCGGCCCAAGTTTGATCATGAGTTTTGATGTGTGTGTCAATATGATTAAGTTAGGGTATCATGTTGATCTAATATATGTATGTGAGTGTGTAGGTTTGCAGGATACACATAGACTAAGTTAGACGTCTTCGGTTCTGGTGAAGGATGGTGTGAGGAGACAAGCCATGGGCTTGTATGTATCCGAGGGACCATGGACAAAGCAGGGACATGAGCTGAGAGAAGCAAACTTCGAGGCATACGCAAAGGATGGCATGGGAGAGAAGACGTGGGCTTGCGTGCATCTGAGGGATGAGAGCGAAAGTCGAAGAGGGTTGAAGGCAACAGGTCGAGGCTGCTGGAGCAGGGACGATGAGCTGAGGGAAGCAGACTTCGAGGCATACGTGAAGGATGGCATGGGAGACAAGCCGCGGGCTTGCATGCATCCGAGGGACGAGAGCCAAAGTCGAAGAGGACTTGAAGGCAACAGGTCGAGGCTGCTGAATGAAGAGTCAACTGAGTCATGAGGATTTGAGTGCTGAGAGAACTATACTCGGGAAGGGAAATCCTAGGGTTCGAGTGTTGAGAGAATTGTACCGGGAAGGGAAACCTTAGGTGGCAGTCGACTGATGCTTGATTAGTAGACTGAGGTAGAGCACAGAAAGATCAGTCGACTGATGCTTGATCAGTCAACTGATGTAGTCGACTGGCACAGTGGACTGGTGTCGACCAGAATGCGAATCATCAGGCTGTGACATTCAAATTCGCCAGGACGAATCGACTGCCCTAGGGCCAGTCGACTAGTAACGGTCAGAACAGCATCGAGCACTATTTAAGAGGGCTCGTTTTTAGCTGTTCTTCCTTGGCGAAACAAGCTTGGTAAAAGCCTGTTAGTAGTCTACTAGTGCTCAGTTCGTGTCAAAGGATTGTGGCAAGGTTTCTCCACCCACAAGGAGCGACAAGAGCTAGCCGGAGGTGTTCCGGGGAATCATCCACGAAGGATTGAGATCGCCCACCTTACGGACAACCGTGGAGTAGGAGTTTCATCTCCGAACCACGTAAAGGTACTGTGTTAGCATTGTTTAGTTTAGATTTGAGATTTTCGCTTGCGCTTGCTAACCATTGTAGGAAGAAAATCGAAAAGAAAGCTATTCACCCCCCTCTAGGTAATTGGAACGGTCCCAACAAGTGGTATCATAGCGATGTTCGCTCATCTACGGACTAACCGCCGAGAGAGAAAAAAGCTAGAAGAAATGGTGATTGAAGAAAGATTAGGGGATGATATCAATGTCCCACCTCCCTACGATCGCGAGAGTTTCGAGTATTGGAAGATGCGGACAAAGACATGGTTCGGAATGGATTGGAACTTCATGATCGCTCTAGAAGAGCCATTTGAAGTCCCAAAAGATAAACACGGGAAAAAGCTTTGACCAGGATATTGAAATAAGGAGCAACAAACGCAATCAAAGGCAAATGATAAGGTAATATCAATTTTAATTAATATTTTGCCTAATGATGTGATTAGCCGTGTAGGTGGGTACAAAAATGCACATGAATTATGAAGCAAGATGCTAGCACTTCATGAAAATCCTACACAAGTTCAAGTAGTGGAAGAGCCCAAGAAAATGAGCTCAATGGTCCAAGAAGAGGAGAAGGACCAATCGGATGAAGAAAGAAGCTCAACATCCGAAAAAGAAGAGAAAGAAGAAAAAGGTTCATCCATCTCATCAAGTGATGTGGCACAAGAAAGTGAAGAATCATCCACTTCATCAAAGAGGGAAGAAGAGGTCTCCACTTCAAGGATTGAGGGGGAGGAGAGACCATCCTCAATATCGGAGCAAGAAGAAGCATCTTCCTCCTCTAAAGCAAAGTCAAAAGATCACATTATTAGCTTTGGGTGCAACAAGAAGAGACACTACAAGGACAAGTGTCCATTAGGTAAAAAGGAGGTAAACCCTAAACTCAAGTCAATTTATTTAACATCTAACATGGATTGTAGGGAAAAGAAGGAGAAAAATCATATTAGGTGTTACACGTGTGGTGAGCTAGGACACTACGACACCAAATGCTCAATGAAAGGAGAATTCATGAAATTAGATCATTTGAGGAAGTGGGAGAGGAAGGAGAAGAAGAAAAGCTTATATCAAAGGGGAGCTACAAGGGTAATGGAGGTAATCCCTAACTTTAAGCATTTTTCAAATTCCTCTATGCATGTTAGAAATAATGAGAATTATTTACCTATGCTTAATGTTGGTTTTAGATATTGTGATAGAAATGTGGCTAATGTTATATCTCAAAACCATAAGAAATTTATATGTCATGATAAATCTAGAATTATTAGGCCTAAGGACCAAGGCATTAATCCAAAGAAAGGGAGACACATGCCTAGAAAAATGGGTAGATCCAGAAATGCCCAAGATGGACATGGTGATGCTAAGGTTAAGAATCTAGAAAGGGAAAATCAAGCCTTAAGTGCAAGGCTTGATAAATTGGAGAGAACCCTAGATAGATTCACTATTAGATCTAAGGGTTTAGGCATGGTGTCGGTA
>JAGFNQ010005644.1:0-23815 GCA_024364735.1 Boesenbergia rotunda
ACGTTCCAGTGGGGAGCTTTTAGCAAATAGTTCCGATGGCAACAGCAGCAATCTTTGCTCCATTTCCAACTCGCATATTGCTTCTCCTTTGACAAGTCTTCTTCTATTCCTTAGCCCCTGTATGTCATTACATATATGTGAGCTACACCCAGTATCAAGTACCCAGGTATTTGAGGAAATAGAGTGACATTCAATAACGACGATACCTGAAGAGGAAGGGGCATCGGATGCCTTATTCTTCAAGGACTCAAGATAAGCCTTGCAGTTTCTTTGCCAGTGACCCTCCTTGCCACAATGAAGGCAAGTTCCTTTTGGTTTCTTTTCAGTCTTCTTGGCCTTTTTCTTCTTCCCTTTGTTCTGTTCTTTGGCCTTCCTCTTAGAACCTTTCTTCGAGGAACCAACTAACAGTACCGCCCTTTGATCCTGCTTTACAGCGGGCTCAACAGCCTTCAGCATGTTGATTAACTCAGGAATGGTAGTCTCCAGCTTGTTCATCCGATAGTTCATCACAAATTGTGAACAACTTTTGGGCAGACAATTCAGAATTAAGTCAATACTTAGTTCATGATCCATTGCAAAGCCGAGTGTGCCCAGTTGCTCAATGTACCCCAACATCTTTAACACGAATTGTGAGGCAGAAGTGCCTTCCTGCATCTTTGAGGTGAAGAGGAGTCTGGAGACCTCGAACCTTTCGAATCTCGCTTGCTCTTCAAATAACTCATGGAAGATGATGGTATAAGCATCCATATGCTCATGCTGCTTTTGGAGCTCAGGTACCATAGATGCTAGTATGATGCAACCCGCCATTTCAGAATCGGTCACATTTTTTTGATAGGCCAACAATTGGTCTGGAGTTGCATTCTCTGGAGGATGGTTGGGAAGGTGATTTTCAATGACATAAGCAAGCTTTTCCGCCTTGAGGACTATCCTTAGGATTCGAAGCCAGTCCATGAAGTTCGGCCCAGTCAGTTTATTGGTGTCCAAAATGGAACGCAAGTTTAGGGAAGACATGATCGAGTGATTATCCTAGAAATACAAATTGAGATTATGTGAGAAGAATGATTAAAGAATGTATCAACATACATAAATAAAATCCTATTTATTTTTCAAATTGAATAACCCTTTTTATCAATTCGGGAGATCGTAGGAACATCTCCAAATAGGTTGATATCCAACCATAGATAAGAACAACCATGACTGTGGCCATCAAGTTTTTCTTAGCTATGAAGGTAGGTAATTACGCCGATTACATATCACATATATGTAACTATCACTTTATGCTATCAACTAATTGAATGTTTGCATAAATCATTGGGTTGTTAACTCATTAACAAGTATGTAACATTTTACATAGCACCCAACTGCACCTCTCTTTACATTGACCTTGGCTGTGGCACAACAAATCGATGCTCCAAGCTTAAGGCTGACCCATTAATCAAGAAATAGTTTTTATATGGTTGGAGCTCATTCAACCGTTTAGTCAGGCTTGGATGTGTCCAACAACCAAAACTAAGGATTGACCTCTGACTCCAACTATATTATTCATAAACTAATTCCATGTTTGAACATGTTGAGGTTCAAGTCGGGCATGGATGTGTCCATCAACCCAAACGAGAAACAAAACTCCGGTTCTAACCATATTAATGGAAGGTGTTAGCCTTAATATTTTGTAAGGGGTTTTGGGTCTCATCTTTTCTAAGCACATTCATGACATATGATTATGTCATGACTAACGATTTCCTTAATAAAGTATGTATGTGACTTAATTTATCAAGTCTCATGAATTGAATTAGGAACCGGATTTCCTCATTCTAATTTCATACTTTATTAAAGGAATTGTTTTGGGAAACAATTTCCTAAATTGTAATAATCAATTTCGGAAATAATATGTTTAAGACTTTGAATTCTCTAAATCAAATCTTATTAAATTAAGAGGCAATTCCCTTAATTCAACGACATATTATTTTCATGAAAATCTCATTTAAGAAAACTCTATAGGAAACCATTTCCTAATTAATTTTGGAGACAACAATATGTAAGAGCATCACCTCTTAAATCATATTTTATTCATGGATTTAATTAATTACAACAAATCGTTTTCTAAGCGTGGCTCCCCGAGGCTCAGATACCCAAAGAAAAATAATTTGTTGTAAATCCAATTGGACGGCTCCCCGAGGCTCAATCCAAATCAAACATGGTAATTTCAATTAAAAATTGGGAAATTAAATTACAACAACTAGCTTTAAATTGGATGGCTCCCCGAGGCTCAATCCAAAATAAAGAATTTTGTTGTCAATTTAAAGACCAATTCAAATTTAATTGTCAATTAATGTCCATGAATTTGTCTAGACTTTCTTAAAAGAAAGTGCCCAAAATTGCGAGATTTCATAAATTGATTTTCAGAATAATTGTAAGTTTCTGTTACAAAGAAAACTTACATATTTTCAAAATTAAAAAATTTCAAAAATTAGAAAAATTTCTAAAATTGGAAAGTTTCCAAAGATGGGAAGTTTTCACAATTATTATAAAATTTCAGAAACTAGAAAATTTCAAAAGTTTGCGAAATTTCATGAGGATTTCCAAACTTTGAAATTCCTAAATCTAAAATTTATTATAATTGGAAAGTTTCCATAATTGAAAAATTTTCCAAAATTGAGATCATGACAAAGTGTTCCGCAAAACAATTATATGATTATGTCGAACACTAACCGGCTCTGATACCACTGTTGGGACCGGGTGCATGCTGACAAGGATACGAGTTCGTAAAATTTTAAATTTTTACGTGCAGCGGAAGAATTTGCATAAAATAATTTCCTAAATTATTTTAACTTCGTATCTAGCATGCAACCTTATAGTGTGTTGACATAATCATAAAATAAAACTTTGCGGAAAATTAAACTAATTTACAATATACCTCTCGTAACTCGAAGTAAGGGACGAGATCCAATCGTAGCGTCCCTTGGAAGCTCCGCCTCTATTCGCGTCCACGCCGAGTTCTCTTCGGGATGACTTCGCAAAGTCACGAGTTTTGTGCCGACGAGAACTACTAGATTCTCCTAAGGCACAACTAGAAGAACAAGAAGAGAAAAGTATGGAAACTAACCACCAAAGAAACGGAATTGAATTCCGAGGAGGAAGGAGATGTGATCCGCTTCTTCTTCTTCTTGGTTGGCTTCTCCTTGGTGTAGATGGCTCACGGCAACCCATGCTCACGCCAACCCTTGCTTGGGTGTAGGTTGGGCGTCGGCCCTAGAAAGGCTAGGGTGGGCACCGGCCCTAAAGGGAAGAGTGGAGAAGGGAAGGAGAAGAATAAAAGAGAGAGAGAGAGGGAGCTCTATATCAATCACTCAATTATTGATTGGGAATCCAAGGCTTGCCTATGGTTCCTTATATAGTTGCTCCTCCCTCGCTAAGTCTCCTCTTTAACAGAATTAACAGAATTAGTTATCATAAGAATTTTTATCTTATAAAATTTCTTATGACTTATTCCGTTAAACCTAGTCTTATTATAACTAATTTATAATAAAACAAATTCTTCTTCTCTTTAAATTACGGAATAAATTTTATAAGAAATTTATAAACATTCTTATTATGGAAAAATCAATTCATAATTGATTTTATAAAATTAAAATACACCAATTCATGGATTATTTTAACTTCCATAAAAAGAATAAATTTCTACAAATTTATTTATATAAATTTCTTTATACAAATTTATTTATCCATAATTTATAAAATAAATCGTGCTAGATTTTTTTTATTAATTAAACCAAAATTAATTGGTTTTTCTCCCTTTAGGTGGCCGGCCAACCAAGGAGGGTTGGCACCCTCTTTGGCCGGCCCAAACCGAGCCGAACCAACGCGAATTAAACTCATTTAATTCGCCCAAAAAGCCTTCAAAAGACTTAGCCATTTTTAGCTTCCATTGCGCCTCTGATTAACTCAGATTCGACTTATTTCTCTTGATCGGAAAATCTAATTTTCAACTCGTTTTAAATCCCTCGGATTACTCGTAGTGCGTGTGACTAAATAGGCTTTCGATTTATGTTGGTCGTCTATAATCAACCAATTATAGAACGATCATGAGTGGCACCTAGTAGTACATCATGACCCCCAATTAATCGAAAGATCAACGGTTTGACCTCAGAAGAAATTATTCTGAAACCCTTCAGCAGCTCTACTAAATCGTGTCACATTCCCTTCACCACCTTATACTCACTTGGTTCAGGACACGGTCTATTTGTGTCAGTCCCCACTAGGCTGACTACGTCACACCTAGCCCAAGTAATGTCTTTCTCGTCCTTTGGATTTCTAATTACTCTCATGTATTTAAGAGACTTGCACTCTTAACATGATATACTCTGGCCAGAGGTTTTGAGTAACAATCCGACGATAAGCCTGGGTATACATCTCCTCGCAAGGAGTGGTGAATCCTTTGTAGGCTGTTCATACATCTTCGGGCACTTCGGCTCATACCCAATCATCCTGGGTCCACACCTCCTTGGAGATGCTTGCTTAAGATGTTAAAGTATAAGTCTCCATGACCAAGATGACTTGAACACCGCAAGTCAAAGGAACATCGCACTTAAGCTGCAGTAAGAACTTCATTGACATATCTTTATAGATAACCATATGAAGTTTTACAGCTAGTCACTCCAATGAACTAGTTTCCTTAACTAGCATCCATGTTTATCACTGGACATCCCAATGTCACCAGCCAGTGAAAATCAGCTGATTAGAGAATAACCCATGCTAGTCTCAACAGAATTGATAGTGTCCGTTTTTATCAATTCATCGACTAGGGATAATTTCAATACTTCACAATTGCACATTAGAGATAATCACTAGTTGTGATCCCATCACAAATTCTCTTATGCTGTGAGTTGTATTGCAGACATTCAGTAGATGAGTTTAAGATCCCAATCAAATACACAAAACATGTTAGTGATATGAGAGAAGTGTCCTAAGGTAATCGCCTTATGATGTAAACATTTATAATAATAAATGATAATTCACTATTTGAGTATACATGTTTTGTGTATTTGATTGGGATCTTAAACTCATCTACTGAATGTCTGCAATATAACTCACAGCATAAGAGAATTTGTGATGGGATCACAACTAGTGATTATCTCTAATGTGAATTGTGAAGTATTGAAATTATCCCTAGTCGATGAATTGATAAAAATGGACACTATCAATTCTATTGAGACTAGCATGGGTTATTCTCTAATCAGCTGATTCTCACTGGCTAGTGACATTGGGATGTCCGGAGATAAACATGGATGCTAGTTAAGGGAACTAGTTAATTGGAGTGACTAGCTGTAAGACTTCATATGGTTATCTATAAAGATATGTCAATGAAGTTCTTACTGCGGCTTAAGTGCGATGTTCCTTAGACTTGCGGTGTTCAAGTCATCTTGGTCATGGAGACTTATACTTTAACATCTTAAGCAAGCATCTCCAAGGAGGTGTGGACCCAGGATGATTGGGTATAAGCCGAAGTGCCCGAAGATGTTTGAACAGCCTACAAAGGATTCACCACTCCTTGCGAGGAGAGGTATACCCAGGCCTATCGTCGGATTGTTACTCAAAAACCTCTGGCCAAAGTATATCATGTTAAGAGTTCGAGTCTCTTAAATACATGAGAGTAATTAGAAATCCAAAGGACGAGAAAGACATTACTTGGGCTCGGTGTGACGTAGTCAGCCTATTGGGGACTGACACAAATAGACCGTGTCCTGAACCAAGTGGGTATAAGATGGTGAAGGGAATGGGGCACGATTCATTAGAGCTGCTGAAGGGTTTAAGAGTAATTTCTTCTGAGGTCAAACCGTTGATCTTTCGATTAATTGGGGATCATGATGTACTACTAGGTGCCACTCATGATCGTTCTATAATTAATGGGTTAATTATAGACGGCCAACATAAATCGAAAGCCTATTTAGTCACACGCACTACGAGTAATTCGAGGGATTTAAAACGAGTTGAAAATTAGATTTTCCGATCAAGAGAAATAAGTCGAATCTGAGTTAATCAGAGGCGCAATGGAAGCTAAAAATGGCTAAGTCTTTTGAAGGCTTATTGGGCGAATTAAATGAGTTTAATTCACGACCGGTTCGGGTTGGTTTGGCCGGCCAAAGAGGGTGCTAACCCTCCTTGTGGTGGCCGGCCATTAAAGGGAATTAAATCAATTTATTTGGTTTAATTAATAAAATAAATCTAGTGTGATTTGTTTTATAGATTATGGATAAATAAATTTGTATAAAGAAATTTATATAAATAAATTTGTAGAAATTTATTCTTTTTATGGAAGTTAAAATAATCCATGAATTGGTTTATTTTAATTTTATAAAATCAATTATGAATTGATTTTTCCATAATAAGAAAGTTTATAAATTTCATATTAAATTTATTCCATAATTTAAAGAGAAGAAGAATTTGTTTTATTATAAATTAGTTATAATAAGACTTGGCTTAAACGGAATAATTAATAAGAGAATTTATAGGATAAATTTCTTATGTAAAATTCCGTTAAAGAGGAGACTTGGCAAGGGAGATGATACTATATAAAGGAACCAAAGGCAAGCCCTTAATTTTAAATCAATTGAGTTGTCAATTGGTATAGAGCTAATCTCTCCCTCTCTCTCTCTTCTCTTCTCCCTCCCCTCTCCTCCCTTAGGGCCGGCGCCCACTTGGTGACCTAGGGTCGGCGCCCTTCCTCCATCTAGGGTCGGCGCACCTCATCCACTTCCTTGGGTTGTGGCGTGAGCATTCAAGAAGAAGGAGAACCCGAACAAGAAGAAGAAGAAGCGGATAGCGACTCCTCTCTTCTCGGAATTCGATTCCATTACTTCGTTGGTTAGTTTCCTAATTTTTCTCTTGTTCTTCTTTGTTGTGCCTATAGAGAATCTAGTAGTTCTCATCGGCAAAAACTCGTGACTTTGCGATGTCATCCCGAAGAGAACTCGGCGTGGACGCGAATAGAGGCGGAGCTTCCAAGGGACGCTACGGTTGGATCTCGTCCCTTACTTCGAGTTACGAGAGGTATAATGTAAATTAGTTTACTTTTCCGCAAAGTTTTATTTTATGATTATGTCAACACACCATAAGGTTGCATGCTAGATACGAAGTTAAAATAATTTAGGAAATTATTTTATGCAAATTCTTCCGCTGCACGCAAACTTTTAAAATTTTACGAACTCGTATCCTTGTCGACATGCACCCGGTCCCAACAGATGAGACCTTGGTTCCTTTGCTTGTGTAATAGCTCCACTGTTGTCGCAGTAAACCGGTATTGCTTCATCAATGGTTGGAACCACACCAAGTTTTGAGACACACTTCTTGATCCAGACTACTTCCTTTGCTGCTTCCGAAGCTGCAATATATTCCGCTTCCATGGTAGAATCCGCTACGGTGTCTTGCTTGGAACTTTTCCAGCTTACTGCGCCTCCATTCAAAATAAATACGTATCCGGACTGAGATTTGGAGTCGTCCTTATCTGTCTAGATACTGGCATCTATATATCCACGTATTATCATATTACCTTCTCCATATATTAGGAACACATCCTTAGTTCTTCTTAAGTACTTGAGGATTGTCTTGACAGCCGCCCAATGATCCATTCCTGGATCAGACTGGTATCTGCTTGTGACGCTCAGAGCATATGATACATCGGGTCTAGTACATAACATAGCATACATGATAGATCCTATCGCGGATGCATAAGGAATCTTATTCATGCAAATCCTCTCGTCTTTTGTGCGCAGACACATAGACTTTGAAAGGTTGATCCCATGCCTGATGGGAAGGTAACCTTTCTTGGATTCCGACATGCTAAACCTTTATAGCACTCGGTATATATATGTAGACTGCGAAAGACCAAGCAACCGTTTTGATCTATCTCTATAGATTCTAATCCCAAGGATATAGGTTGCTTCTCCCAGGTCTTTCATGGAGAAAGTTTTGGACAACCAAATTGTAACTGACTGTAAGACTGATATATCGTTTCCTATAAGTAAAATGTCATCGACATATAACACTAGGAATACGACTGCAGTCCCACTAACCTTCTATTAGTAATATGAGAGAAATGTCCTAAGGCAATCGCCTTATGATTGTAATCATTTACTTTAATAAATCAATATTCACTATTTGAGTATACATGTTCATATATTTGATTGAGATCTTGAACTCATTTACTGAATGTCCACAATACAATTCACAGCATGAGAGAATTTGTGATGAATTCACAACTAGTGATTATCTCTACATGTGCAATTGTGAAGTATTGAAATTGTCCCTAGTCGATGAATTGATAAATACGGACACTATCAATTCTGTTGAGACTAGCATGGGTTATTCTCTAATCAGCTGATTCTCACTGGCTGGTGACATTGGGATGTTCGGAGATAAACATGGATGCTAGTTAAGGGAACTAGTTCATTGGAGTGACTAGCTGTAAGACTTCATATGGTAATCTACATATAGATATGTCAATGAAAGTTCTTACTGCAACTTAAGTGCGATGTTCCTTTGACTTACGGTGTTCAAGTCATCTTGGTCACGGAGACTTATACTTTGACATCTTAAGCAAGCATCTCTAAGGAGGTGTGGACCCAGGATGGATGGGTATAAGCCGAAGTGCCCGAAGATGTTTGAACAGCCTACAAAGGATTCACCACTCCTTGCGAGGTGATGTATACCCAAGGCCTATCATCGGATTGTTACTCGAAGCCTCTGGCCAGAGCACAACATGTTTCGAGTATGAATCTCTAGGAAACATGAGAGTAATTAGAATCCGTTGGACGAGAAAGACATTACTTGGGCTAGGTATGACATAGTCAGCCTAGTGGGGACTGACACACATAGACCGTGTCCTGAACCAAGTGGGTATAAGATGGTGAAGAAGAATGAGGCACGATTCATTAAAGCTGCTGAAGGGTTTCAGAATTATTTCTGAGGTCAACCGTTGATCTTTCGATTAATTGGGGGTCATGATGTACTACTAGGTGCCACTCATGATCGTTCTATAATTGGTTGATTATAGACGGCCAACATAAATCGAAAGCCTATTTAGTCACACGCACTACGAGTAATCTGAGGGATTTAAAACGAGTTGAAAATTGGATTTTCCGATCAAGAGAGATAAGTCAAATCTGAATTTATCAGAGACGCATCGGAAGCTTAAAATGGCTAAGTCTTTTGAAGGCTTATTGGACGAATTAAATGAGTTTAATTCGTAAGGTGACGGCTTGGATTTGGCCGGCCAAAGAGGGTCTCCACGCTCTTTGGTTTGGCCGGCCACAATAAAAAGGGAAACCAAATTGTTTGGTTTAAATTATAAAATAAATCGAGCGTGATTTGTTTTATAAAATTATGGATAAAGAAATTATATAAAGAAGTTTTTATAAAGAAATTTATAGAAATTTATTCTTTTTTATGGAAATTAAAATGAACCATGGATTGGTTTATTTTATTTTATAAAATCAATTATGAATTGATTTTTCCATGATAAGAAAAATTTATATAGTAAATTTCTTGTAAAAATTTATTCCATAATAAAAGAGGAGACATGGTTGTTTTTATTATAAATTAAGTTATAATAAAAACTTGGCATAACGGAATAATTCATAGAAAAATTTATAAGATAAATTTCTTATGAAAAATTTATTCCGTTAAAAGGAGACTTGGCGATAAAGAGGCTACTATATAAAGGTACAAAGGCAAGGCTTGGAAATTAATTCAAGAGATCAAGGATTCTTGCCTAGCCTCTCTTCCTCTCCTTTTCTCCCTCTCCCTCCTCTAGTAGGCGCCGGCCCTAGAGGGCTCCCCTAGGGTTGCCGTGAGTCACCTCCACCAAGAAGGTGCCGAAGAAGAAGAAGAAGCGGGTCGCGACTCCTTCCTTCCTCCCGGAATCTTGATTCCATTTTTGTTTGGTGGTTAGTTTTCCATCTCTCTCTCTTGATATTCTTGTCGTGCCTTTGGAGAATCTAGTAGTTCTTGTCGGCATGAAACTCGTGGCTTTGCGAAGTCATCCCGAAGAGAACTCGGCGTGGACGTGAATAGCGGCGGAGCTTCCAAGGGACGCTACGGTTGGATCTCGTCCCTTTCTACGAGTTACGCGAGCTATTAAGTAAATTAGTTTACTTTCTACAAAATTTTAAATGTATGATCATGTCTCCACAACATAAGGTTGCATGCTAGATATGTGGTTAAAATAATTTGAGAAATTATTTATGCTAAACCTTCCGCTGCACGTAATTAAATTTTAAAATTACGAACCCATATCCATGTCAACATGCACCCGATCCCAACACCTTCTGTATACACAAGGTTCGTCAGGATTTTGTGAGAAATCAAACTCTTTGATTGTCTCATCAAAATGGATGTTCCAGCTCCTGGATGCTTGCTTTAGTCCATATATGGATCGTCGAAGCTTGCATACTTTGGTTTTATTAACCGATGTGAAACCTTCAGGTTGTATCATGTATACATCCTCAAGTAGGTTTCCATTAAGGAAAGCTGTTTTCACATCCATTTGCCATATTTCATAATCATAATGAGCTGCTATGGCCAGGAGCATCCGAATGGATTTGAGCATAGCTACTGGCGAATAGGTTTCGTCATAATCAATTCCTTGTTTCTGACGATATCCTTTTGCCACTAATCTAGCCTTAAAGGTAACAACATTACCTTCCATGTCGGTTTTCTTCTTGAAAACCCACTTGCACCCTATGAGCTTAATCCCTTCAGGCGGGTTAACCAAGTCCCATACTTGATTTTTGTACATGGAATCCATTTCCGACTTCATGGTTTCAAGCCATTTATCCCTTTCTGAATTTATCAGAACATCTTCATAACTGATAGGTTCGTCATTGTTAACGAGTAACACGTCGTTCGATTCACTTATAAGAAATCCGTATCTCTCTGGAATATTGCGTGTCCTATCAGACCTACGAAGAAGTGGTGTTGTTTTAGGTTCAACTGATAGCTCATCATTATGAGTTATTGGTTGTGGGTCTAGACTAGGTGTCTCTGTAATGTCTATTGGAGTTTCTTGAACTTCTTCAAGTTCAATGCTACTCCCACTGTTTTCTTGTAAAAGAAATTCTTTTTCCAGAAATACAGCATGTCTTGAAACAAACACCTTTTGTTCCAAGGGATGATAGAATTGGTAACCCTTTGTTTCCTTAGGGTATCCAATAAATAGACATTTATCAGACTTAGCATCCAATTTGTCTGATACAGTCCGCTTTACATAAGCAGGACAACCCCATATTTTAAGGTGAGTTAAATAAGATTTCTTACTATTCCACGTCTCATATGGAGTAGTAGAGACTACCTTGGTCGGGACTGTGTTTAGTAAGTAAACAGTTGTCTTAAGCGCATAGCCCCAAAAGGATTTTGGAAGAGTTGCATGATTCATCATAGATCTAACCATGTCCATCAAGGTTCGGTTACGCCTCTCAGATACACCATTATACTATGGTGTATATGGCGGAGTCCATTGAGACAATATCCCATTGTCCCTAAGATAATCTTAAAACTCTTGACTCAAGTATTCACCACCCCGATCGGATCGAAGTATCTTAATACTTTTGCCAAGATGTTTCTCTACATCACTTCTAAACTCTTTGAATTTCTCAAAAGCTTCAGATTTGTGTTTCATTAAGAACACATACCCGAATCGTGAGTGATCATCGATAAAGGTAATGAAGTAGCTATAACCTCCTTGTGCAAGAGTTGACATTGGTCCACATTCATCAGTATGTATTAGACCAAGCAATTCTCCCACTGGTTTACCATTTTCAGAAAAGGGTAATTTGGTCATCTTGTCTTTTAAGCATGATTCGCATGTATCAAATGAACCGGGTTCAAATGATTCCAGAATTCCACATTGGTGTAATTTGGTCATGCGTTTCATACTTACATGGCCAAGACGATAACACCACATATAGGAGTCTAATTGATTATCTATTCGAGCACGTTTGTTGCTAACTTCGATATTGAAAACGTCACCGGATAAATCTAACGTGTAGATACCATTGTATAAAGTTTCGGTCCCATAAAGAACACCATTTAAAGTCATGTAACAGCAATTGTTACTAAAAGTTAAATGATAACCCTTTTCATTCAAGCATGAAATAGATATAATGTTCTTTATTAACGAAGGAACAAAATGAACAATTATCGAATTCTAAGACAAGTCCAGTAGGGAGCTTTAGCAAATATGTTCCGATGGAAACAGCAGCAATCTTTGCTCTATTACCAACTCGCAAATTCGCTTCTCCCTTGACGAGTCTTCTTCTATTCCTTAGCCCCTGTATGTCATTACATATATGTGAGCTACACCCAGTATCAAGTACCCAGGTGGACGAGGAAATAGAGTGACATTCAATAACGAAGATACCTGAAGAGGATGGGGCATCGGATGCCTTCTTCTTCAAGGACTCAAGATAAACCTTGCAGTTTCTTCGCCAGTGACCCTCCTTGCCGCAGTGATGGCAAGTGCCTTTTGGTGCCTTTTCAGTCTTTTTGGCCTTTTTCTTCTTTCCCTTATTTTGTTCTTTGGGCTTCCTCTTAGAGCCTTTCTTTGAGGAACCAACTAACAGTACCGTCTTCTGATCCTGCTTTACAGAAGGCTCTACTGTCTTCAGCAGGTTGAGCAACTCAGGAATGGTAGTCTCCAGCTTGTTCATCCGATAGTTCATCACAAATTGTGAGTAACTCTTGAGCAAACAATGCAGAATTAAGTCAACACTTAGTTCGTGATCCATTGCAAATTCGAGTGTGCCTAGTCGCTCAATGTACCCCAACATCTTCAACACAAACTGTGAGACAGAAGTGCCTTCCTGCATCTTAGAGGTGAAGAGGAGTCTGGAGACCTCGAACCTTTCGGATCTTCCTGCTCGTCAAATAGCTCATGAAGATGGAAGATGATGGTATGAGCATCCATATACTCATGCTGCTTTTGCAGCTCAGGTACCATAGCGGCCAGCATGATGCAACTCGCAAGTTCAGAATCGGCCACATGTTTCTGATAGGTCACTAACTGGTCTGGAGTTGCACTTCTAAGGATGGTTGGGAAGTTGTTCTTCAAGGACATAAGCAAGCTTTTCTACCTTGAGGACTATCCTCAGGTTTCGAAGCCAGTCCATGAAGTTTGGCCCAGTCAGCTTATTGGTGTCCAAAATGGAACGCAAATTCAGAGAAGACATGATCAAGTGATTATCCTAGAAATACAAATTGAGCTTATGTGAGAAGAATGATAAAGAATGCATCAATATACATTAATTAAATCCTATTTATTTTTGAATTGAATAACCCTTTTTATCAATTTGGGAGATCGTAGGAACATCTCCAAATAGGTTGATATCCAACCATAGATAAGAACAACCATGGCTAGAGTCCATCAAGTTATTCTTAGCTATGAAGGTAGGTAATTATACCGATTACATATTATACATATATAACTATCACATTATGCTATCAACTAATTGAATGTTTGCATAAATCATTGGGTTGTTAACTCATTAACAAGTATGCAACAATATACATAGCACCCAACTGCACCTCTCTTTACATCGACCTTGGCTGTGGCACAACAAATCGATGCTCCAAGCTTAAGGCTGACCCATTAATCAAGAAATAGTTTTAATATGGTTGGAGCTCATTCAACCGTTTAGTCAGGCTTGGATGTGTCCAACAACCAAAACTAAGGATTGACCTCTGACTCCAACTATATTAATCATAAACTAATTCCATGGTTTGAACATGTTGAGGTTCAAGCCGGGCATGGATGTGTCCATCAACCCAAACGAGAAACAAAACTCCGGTTCTAACCATATTAATGGAAGGTATTGGCCTTAATATTTTGTAAGGGGTTTTGGGTCTCATCCTTTTCTTTTAAGCACATTCATGACATATAATTATGTCATGTTCTAACGATTTCCTTAATAAAGTATGTATGTGACTTAATTTATCAAGTCTCATTAATTAAATTAGGAACCGGATTTCCTAATTCTAATTTCATACTTTATTCAAGGAATTGTTTTGGGAAACAATTTACTAAATTGTCATAATCAATTTCGGAAATAATATGTTTAAGACTTTGATTTCTCTAAATCAAATCTTATTAAATTAAGAGACAGATTCCCTTAATTCAACCACATATTATTTTCATGAAAATCTTATTTAAGGAAATAAACTCTATAGGAAATAATTTTCCTAATTAATTTTGGAGACAATAATATGTAAGAGCATCACCTCATAAATCAAATAAGAAATTATCGTTGAGAATCACTCAAAAATTTCTAAGATTTGATCACATATTTTATTTATGGATAATTAATTACAACAAATATTTACTTTGGGTGGCTCCCCGAGGCAATCCCAAAGAAAAGAAATTTTTGTAAATCAATTGGCTGCTCCCGAGGCATAACCAAATTAAAACAATAAAGAACTTTAATAATAATATGTCCAGGCTAAATCATTCAATTATAAAATAGGAAATTAAATTATAACAACTAACTTTAATTGGGTGGCTCCCCGAGGACTCTCCAAAATAAAGAATTTTGTTAATAATTTAAAACCAATTTATTTAATTGTCAATTAATGTTCCATAAATGTCTAGACTTTCTGAAAAGAAAGTGTCCAAAATTACGAGCTTTCATAAATTGAAAGTTTCCAAATAAAGGTTTCAGAATATTGTAAGTTTCTGGTACAAAGAAAACTTACGTATTTCCAAAATTAGAAAATTTCAAAATTAGGAAATTTCCAAAATTGGAAAGTTTCCAAAATGGAAGTTTTCACAATTATCATAAAATTTCAGAAACAGAGATATTTCAAAAGTTTGCAAATTTCATGAGGATTTCCAAACTTTGAAATTCCTAAATCTAAAATTTATCATAATTGGAAAGTTTCCATAATTGAAAAATTTTCCAAAATTGAGATCATGACAAAGTGTTCCGCAAAACAATTATATGATTATGTCGAACACTAACCGGCTCTGATACCACTGTTGGGACCGGGTGCATGCTGACAAGGATACGAGTTCGTAAATTTTAAATTTTTACGTGCAGCGGAAGAATTTGCATAAAATAATTTCCTAAATTATTTTAACACTATCTAGCATGCAATTTAGTGTGTTGACATAATCATAAATAAAATTTTGCGAAAATAAACTAATTTACAATTACCTTCGTAACTCGAAGTAAGGGACGAGATCCAACCGTAGCGTCCCTTGAAGCTCCGCCTCTATTCGCGTCCACGCCGAGTTCTCTTCGGGATGACTTCGCTAAGTCACGAGTTTTGTGCCGACGAGAACTACTAGATTCTCCGTAAGGCACAACAGAAAACAAGAAGAGAAAAATTGAAACTAACCACCAAAGAAACGGAATGAATTCCGAGGAGGAAGGAGATGTGATCCGCTTCTCTCTTTTGGTGGCTTCTCCTTGTGTAGATGGCTCACGGCACCATGCTCACGCCAAATGCTTGGTGTAGGGGGCGCGGCCCTAAAAGGCTAGGGTGGGCCCGGCCCTAAAGGAAGAGGGAGAAGGGAAGGAGAAGAATAAGAGAGAGAGAGAGGGAGCTCTATATCATACTCATTATTGATGGGAATCCAAGGCTTGCCTATGGTTCCTTATATAGTTGCTCCTCCCTCGCTAAGTCTCCTCTTTAACAGAATTAACATAATTATTATCAAAGAATTTTTATCTTATAAATTTCTTATGACTTATTCCGTTAACCTAGTCTTATTATAACTAATTTATAATAACAAATTCTTCTTCTCTTTAAATTACGAATAAATTTTATAAGAAATTTATAAAACATTGTTATTATGGAAAATCAATTCATAATTGATTATAAAATTAAAATAACCATTCATGGATTATTTTAACTTCCATAAAAAATAATTTCTACAAATTTATTTATATAAATTCTTTATACAATTTATTTATCCATAATTTATAAAATAAATCGGCTAGATTTTTTTATTAATAAAACCAAAATTAATTGGTTTTTCTCCCTTTAGGTGGCCGGCCAACCAAGGAGGGTGGCACCCTCTTGGCCGGCCCAAACCGAGCCGAACCAACGCGAATTAAACTCATTTAATTCGCCCAAAAGCCTTCAAAGACTTAGCCATTTTTAGCTTCCATGCGCTCTGATTAACTCAGATTCGACTTATTTCTCTTGATCGGAAAATCTAATTTTCAACTCGTTTTAAATCCCTCGGATTACTCGTAGTGCGTGTGACTAAATAGGCTTTCGATTTATGTTGGCCGTCTATAATCAACCAATTATAGAACGATCATGAGTGGCACCTAGTAGTACATCATGACCCCAATTAATCGAAAGATCAACGGTTTGACCTCAGAAGAAATATTCTGAAACCCTTCAGCAGCTCTATAAATCGTGCCACCATTCCCTTCACCATCTTATACTTGGTTCAGGACACGGTCTATTTGTGTCAGTCCCCACTAGGCTGACTACGTCACACCTAGCCCAAGTAATGTCTTTCTCGTCCTTTGGATTTCTAATTACTCTCATGTATTTAAGAGACTTGCACTCTTAACATGATATACTCTGGCCAGAGGTTTGAGTAACAATCCGACGATAGGCCTGGGTATACATCTCCTCGCAAGGAGTGGTGAATCCTTTGTAGGCTGTTCAAACATCTTCGGGCACTTCGGCTCATACCCAATCATCCTGGGTCCACACCTCCTTGGAGATGCTTGCTTAAGATGTTAAAGTATAAGTCTCCATGACCAAGATGACTTGAACACCGCAAGTCAAAGGAACATCGCACTTAAGCTGCAGTAAGAACTTCATTGACATATCTTTATAGATACCATATGAAGTTTTACAGCTAGTCACTCCAATGAACTAGTTCCCTTAACTAGCATCCATGTTTATCTCGGACATCCCAATGTCACCAGCCAGTGAGAATCAGCTGATTAGAGAATAACCCATGCTAGTCTCAACAGAATTGATAGTGTCCGTTTTTATCAATTCATCGACTAGGGATAATTTCAATACTTCACAATTGCACATTAGAGATAATCACTAGTTGTGATCCCATCACAAATTCTCTTATGCTGTGAGTTGTATTGCAGACATTCAGTAGATGAGTTTAAGATCCCAATCAAATACACAAAACATGTTAGTGATATGAGAGAAGTGTCCTAAGGCAATCGCCTTATGATGTAAACATTTATAATAATAAATGATAATTCACTATTTGAGTATACATGTTTTGTGTATTTGATTGGGATCTTAAACTCATCTACTGAATGTCCGCAATACAACTCACAGCATAAGAGAATTTGTGATGGGATCACAACTAGTGATTATCTCTAATGTGCAATTGTGAAGTATTGAAATTATCCCTAGTCGATGAATTGATAAAAATGGACACTATCAATTCTATTGAGACTAGCATGGGTTATTCTCTAATCAGCTGATTCTCACTGGCTGGTGACATTGGGATGTCCGGAGATAAACATGGATGCTAGTTAAGGGAACTAGTTAATTGGAGTGACTAGCTGTAAGACTTCATATGGTTATCTATAAAGATATGTCAATGAAGTTCTTACTGCGGCTTAAGTGCGATGTTCCTTAGACTTGCGGTGTTCAAGTCATCTTGGTCATGGAGACTTATACTTTAACATCTTAAGCAAGCATCTCCAAGGAGGTGTGGACCCAGGATGATTGGGTATAAGCCGAAGTGCCCGAAGATGTTTGAACAGCCTACAAAGGATTCACCACTCCTTGCGAGGAGAGGTATACCCAGGCCTATCGTCGGATTGTTACTCAAAAACCTCTGGCCAAAGTATATCATGTTAAGAGTGCGAGTCTCCTAAATACATGAGAGTAATTAGAAATCCAAAGGACGAGAAAGACATTACTTGGGCTCGGTGTGACGTAGTCAGCCTATTGGGGACTGACACAAATAGACCGTGTCCTGAACCAAGTGGGTATAAGATGGTGAAGGGAATGGGGCACGATTCATTAGAGCTGCTGAAGGGTTTAAGAGTAATTTCTTCTGAGGTCAAACCGTTGATCTTTCGATTAATTGGGGGATCATGATGTACTACTAGGTGCCACTCATGATCGTTCTATAATTAATGGGTTAATTATAGACGGCCAACATAAATCGAAAGCCTATTTAGTCACACGCACTACGAGTAATTCGAGGGATTTAAAACGAGTTGAAAATTAGATTTTCCGATCAAGAGAAATAAGTCGAATCTGAGTTAATCAGAGGCGCAATGGAAGCTAAAAATGGCTAAGTCTTTTGAAGGCTTATTGGGCGAATTAAATGAGTTTAATTCACGACCGGTTCGGGTTGGTTTGGCCGGCCAAAGAGGGTGCTAACCCTCCTTGTGGTGGCCGGCCATTAAAGGGAATTAAATCAATTTATTTGGTTTAATTAATAAAATAAATCTAGTGTGATTTGTTTTATAGATTATGGATAAATAAATTTGTATAAAGAAATTTATATAAATAAATTTGTAGAAATTTATTCTTTTTATGGAAGTTAAAATAATCCATGAATTGGTTTATTTTAATTTTATAAAATCAATTATGAATTGATTTTTCCATAATAAGAAAGTTTATAAATTTCATATTAAATTTATTCCATAATTTAAAGAGAAGAAGAATTTGTTTTATTATAAATTAGTTATAATAAGACTTGGCTTAAACGGAATAATTAATAAGAATTTATAGGATAAATTTTTTATGTAAAATTCCGTTAAAGAGGAGACTTGGCAAGGGAGATGATACTATATAAAGGAACCAAAGGCAAGCCCTTAATTTTAAATCAATTGAGTTGTCAATTGGTATAGAGCTAATCTCTCCCTCTCTCTCTCTTCTCTTCTCCCTCCCCTCTCCTCCCTTAGGGCCGGCGCCCACTTGGTGACCTAGGGTCGGCGCCCTTCCTCCATCTAGGGTCGGCGCACCTCATCCACTTCCTTGGGTTGTGGCGTGAGCATTCAAGAAGAAGGAGAACCCGAACAAGAAGAAGAAGAAGCGGATAGCGACTCCTCTCTTCTCGGAATTCGATTCCATTACTTCGTTGGTTAGTTTCCTAATTTTTCTCTTGTTCTTCTTTGTTGTGCCTATAGAGAATCTAGTAGTTCTCATCGGCATAAAACTCGTGACTTTGCGATGTCATCCCGAAGAGAACTCGGCGTGGACGCGAATAGAGGCGGAGCTTCCAAGGGACGCTACGGTTGGATCTTGTCCCTTACTTCGAGTTACGAGAGGTATAATGTAAATTAGTTTACTTTTCCGCAAAGTTTTATTTTATGATTATGTCAACACACCATAAGGTTGCATGCTAGATACGAAGTTAAAATAATTTAGGAAATTATTTTATGCAAATTCTTCCGCTGGACGCAAACTTTTAAAATTTTACGAACTCGTATCCTTGTCGACATGCACCCGGTCCCAACAGATGAGACCTTGGTTCCTTTGCTTGTGTAATAGCTCCACTATTGTCGCAGTATACCGGTATTGCTTCATCAATGGTTGGAACCACACCATGTTTTGAGACACACTTCTTGATCCAGACTACTTCCTTTGCTGCTTCCGAAGCTGCAATATATTCCGCTTCCATGGTAGAATCCGCTACGGTGTCTTGCTTGGAACTTTTCCAGCTTACTGCGCCTCCATTCAAAATAAATACGTATCCAGACTGAGATTTGGAGTCGTCCTTATCTGTCTAGATACTAGCATCTATATATCCACGTATTATCATATTACCTTCTCCATATATTAGGAACACATCCTTAGTTCTTCTTAAGTACTTGAGGATTGTCTTGACAGCCACCCAATGATCCATTCCTGGATCAGACTGGTATCTGCTTGTGATGCTCAGAGCATATGATACATCGGGCCTAGTACATAACATAGCATACATGATAGATCCTATCGCGGATGCATAAGGAATCTTATTCATGCAAATCCTCTCATCTTTTGTGCGCAGACACATAGACTTTGAAAGGTTGATCCCATGCCTGATGGGAAGGTAACCTTTCTTGGATTCCGACATGCTAAACCTTTCTAGCACTCGGTATATATATGTAGACTGCGAAAGACCAAGCAACCGTTTTGATCTATCTCTATAGATTCTAATCCCAAGGATATAGGTTGCTTCTCCCAGGTCTTTCATGGAGAAAGTTTTGGACAACCAAATTGTAACTGACTGTAAGACTGATATATCGTTTCCTATAAGTAAAATGTCATCGACATATAACACTAGGAATACGACTGCAGTCCCACTAACCTTCTATTAGTAATATGAGAGAAATGTCCTAAGGCAATCGCCTTATGATTGTAATCATTTACTTTAATAAATCAATATTCACTATTTGAGTATACATGTTCATGTATTTGATTGAGATCTTGAACTCATTTACTGAATGTCCGCAATACAATTCACAGCATGAGAGATTTTGTGATGAATTCACAACTAGTGATTATCTCTACATGTGCAATTGTGAAGTATTGAAATTGTCCCTAGTCGATGAATTGATAAATACAGACACTATCAATTCTGTTGAGACTAGCATGGGTTATTCTCTAATCAGCTGATTCTCACTGGCTGGTGACATTGGGATGTTCGGAGATAAACATGGATGCTAGTTAAGGGAACTAGTTCATTGGAGTGACTAGCTGTAAGACTTCATATGGTAATCTACATATAGATATGTCAATGAAAGTTCTTACTGCACTTAAGTGCGATGTTCCTTTGACTTCGGTGTTCAAGTCATCTTGGTCACGGAGACTTATACTTTGACATCTTAAGCAAGCATCTCTAAGGAGGTGTGGACCCAGGATGATGGGTATAAGCCGAAGTGCCCGAAGATGTTTGAACACCTACAAAGGATTCACCACTCCTTGCGAGGAGATGTATACCCAAGGCCTATCGTCGGATTGTTACTCGAAGCCTCTGGCCAGAGCACAACATGTCGAGTATGAATCTCTAGGAAACATGAGAGTAATTAGAATCCGTTGGACGAGAAAGACATTACTTGGGCTAGGTATGACGTAGTCAGCCTAGTGGGGACTGACACACATAGACCGTGTCCTGAACCAAGTGGGTATAAGATGGTGAAGGGAATGAGGCACGATTCATTAAAGCTGCTAAAGGATTTCAGAATTATTTCTGAGGTCAACCGTTAATCTTTCGATTAATTGGGGGTCATGATGTACTACTAGGTGCCACTCATGATCGTTCTATAATTGGTTGATTATAGACGGCCAACATAAATCGAAAGCCTATTTAGTCACACGCACTATGAGTAATCTGAGGGATTTAAAACGAGTTGAAAATTAGATTTTCCGATCATGAGAGATAAGTCAAATCTGAATTTATCAGAGACGCATCGGAAGCTTAAAATGGCTAAGTCTTTTGAAGGCTTATTGGACAAATTAAATGAGTTTAATTCGTAAGGTGACGGCTTGGATTTGGCCGGCCAAAGAGGGTCTCCACGCTCTTTGGTTTGGCCGGCCACAATAAAAAGGGAAACCAAATTGTTTGGTTTAAATTATAAAATAAATCGAGCGTGATTTGTTTTATAAAATTATGGATAAAGAAATTTATATAAAGAAATTTTTATAAAGAAATTTATAGAAATTTATTCTTTTTTATGGAAATTAAAATGAACCATGGATTGGTTTATTTTATTTTATAAAATCAATTATGAATTGATTTTTCCATGATAAGAAAAATTTATATAGTAAATTTCTTGTAAAAATTTATTCCATAATAAAAGAGGAGACATGGTTGTTTTTATTATAAATTAAGTTATAATAAAAACTTGGCATAACGGAATAATTCATAGAAAAATTTATAAGATAAATTTCTTATGAAAAATTTATTCCGTTAAAAGGAGACTTGGCGATAAAGAGGCTACTATATAAAGGTACAAAGGCAAGGATTGGAAATTAATTCAAGAGATCAAGGATTCTTGCCTAGCCTCTCTTCCTCTCCTTTTCTCCCTCTCCCTCCTCTAGTAGGCGCCGGCCCTAGAGGGCTCCCCTAGGGTTGCCGTGAGTCACCTCCACCAAGAAGGTGCCGAAGAAGAAGAAGAAGCGGGTCGCGACTCCTTCCTTCCTCCCGGAATCTTGATTCCATTTTTGTTTGGTGGTTAGTTTTCCATCTCTCTCTCTTGATATTCTTGTCGTGCCTTTGGAGAATCTAGTAGTTCTTGTCGGCATGAAACTCGTGGCTTTGCGAAGTCATCCCGAAGAGAACTCGGCGTGGACGCGAATAGAGGCGGAGCTTCCAAGGGACGCTACGGTTGGATCTCGTCCCTTTCTACGAGTTACGCGAGGTATTAAGTAAATTAGTTTACTTTCTGCAAAATTTTAAATGTATGATCATGTCTCCACAACATAAGGTTGCATGCTAGATACGTGGTTAAAATAATTTGAGAAATTATTTATGCTAAACCTTCCGCTGCACGTAATTAAAATTTAAAATTATGAACCCATATCCATGTCAACATGCACCAGATCCCAACACCTTCTGTATACACAAGGTTCGTCAGGATTTTGTGAGAAATCAAACTCTTTGATTGTCTCATCAAAATGGATGTTCCAGCTCCTGGATGCTTGCTTTAGTCCATATATGGATCGTCGAAGCTTGCATACTTTGGTTTTATTAACCGATGTGAAACCTTCAGGTTGTATCATGTATACATCCTCAAGCAGGTTTCCATTAAGGAAAGCTATTTTCACATCCATTTGCCATATTTCATAATCATAATGAGCTGCTATGGCCAGGAGCATCCGAATGGATTTGAGCATAGCTACTGGCGAATAGGTTTCATCATAATCAATTCCTTGTTTCTGACGATATCCTTTTGCCACTAATCTAGCCTTAAAGGTAACAACATTACCTTCCATGTCGGTTTTCTTCTTGAAAACCCACTTGCACCCTATGGGCTTAATCCCTTCAGGTGGGTTAACCAAGTCCCATACTTGATTTTCGTACATGGAATCCATTTCCGACTTCATGGTTTCAAGCCATTTATCCCTTTCTGAATTTATCAGAACATCATCATAACTGATAGGTTCGTCATTGTTAACGAGTAACACATCGTTCGATTCACTTATAAGAAATCCGTATCTCTCTGGAATATTGCGTGTCCTATCAGACCTACGAAGAAGTGGTGTTGTTTTAGGTTCAACTGATAGCTCATCATTATGAGTTATTGGTTGTGGGTCTAGACTAGGTGTCTCTGTAATGTCTATTGGAGTTTTTTGAACTTCTTCAAGTTCAATGCTACTCCCACTGTTTTCTTGTAAAAGAAATTTTTTCCAAATACAGCATGTCTTGAAACAAACACCTTTTGTTCCAAGGGATGATAGAATTGGTAACCCTTTGTTCCTTAGGGTATCCAATAAAATAGACATTTATCAGACTTAGCATCCAATTTGTCTGATACAGTCCGCTTTACATAAGCAGGACAACCCATATTTTAAGGTGAGTTAAATAAGATTTCTTACTATTCCACGTCTCATATGGAGTAGTAGAGACTACTTTGGTCGGGACTGTGTTTAGTAAGTAAACAGTTGCCTTAAGCGCATAGCCCCAAAAGGATTTTGGAAGAGTTGCATGATTCATCATAGATCTAACCATGTCCATCAAGGTTCAGTTACGCCTCTCAGATACACCATTATACTATGGTGTATATGGCGGAGTCCATTGAGACAATATCCCATTGTCCTAAGATAATCTTAAACTTTGACTCAAGTATCACCACCCCGATCGGATCGAAGTATCTTAATACTTTTGCCA